>VNJW01000248.1:0-21296 GCA_008042615.1 Drosophila auraria
TGGCTCTGAAGAAGAAGAAGAGCATTCACAGAAAATTTATTGTTTAATAACTTCCATGTTTATCATCCGATTTTACTCAAATTTTCAGAAAACGTCCGCAAGTGCCTACTTATTTATTTTTTCTTTTTACTTTAAGTCAAAAATTACGACTATAGTTTATATAAAGTTTTATTCGATTTTCGGGGGCAGAAGTGGGCGTGTCAAAATTTTAAAACAAACTTGATCTGCGTGCAACAGATTCCAATATTGTCACCAAATTTGGTAACTCTAGCTCTTATAGTCTCTCAGATCTGTTGTTTCACACGGACGGACAGACGGACAGACGGACAGACGGACAGACGGACAGACGGACAGACGGACATGGCTAGATCGACTCGGCTAGTGAAGCTGATCAAGAATATATATACTTTATGGGGTCGGAGATGCCTCCTTCTGCCTGTTACATACATTTTCGGTTGGCACTAACTTATAATACCCTTGTACCCTATGGGTACCGGGTATAAAAATGTGGCCAAGAAAATAGAATTCAACAAGAAATTGAGCCGGGTATTACCCTGGCAATGGGTTATAATAAAATGTGTAGTGTTTTTTAGTTTTAGAAGTAAATATATAATAAAATAAATACATTTATTTTAATACAGTTAAATAGTTTATTTATTTAATATTAATTACAGTGCGCAGTGTAAAGTTCCTGGCTTAGAGATGTACTCTAATCGATATGTACTATCGATATGCCATAAAGATATTGATGATAGTTGGGTCTGAGCCAGAGAGAGAGGCCGAATCGATCACTGAATAATTTTAGTTTAATAATTAAGTTCTTTTTATCAATTTCAGCGAAAATATATGTTGCGCGGTACAAAGCTATTGATCTAGAGATGTGCAACGACCTATCGATAGGTAGTATCGATAGGCAAATAGAGTAGTCTGAGCCAAAAGTGTGCATGGACATGGCTAGATCAAGTTGTCTGCTGATGCTAAAGTAATATTTATTTTCCTGCTTTGCAAACTTCTCTTAGAAGTTCAACTATTCCCTGCAAGGGTATATAACAAGGAGGGACAAAATCAGCCAAGAAAATAAATTGGCAGCTACCTTTTGGCATGCCTAGCCTCTTTTTCCCGCCCCTTTTGCACCATTTCCAGCTAGCCCCTCCCCCCCCACAGCCATTTTCAACCTTTGGTGCTGCATATTTTAGGGGACAAAGAAAAAAAAAAGAGCGTCTGGAAGAAAGAGAAAAATCTGCGATAATTTTGTCTCTTTGTCGCTTGTCTCTTTGCTGAGCCACAAAAATTCTTGGCAACACATTTCGGCCCCAGCTTTCTTTTCTGCTCTCATTTTCCTTAGGTTTTCCTGGCTCTGCCTATTTTTTTTTTCTACTCGTATTTTTAGGCAGCAACAAACAAAAATTGTTGACAATTGCTCCGGCAAAAGCGAGCCATTAATCAAAGGCAACAAAAATATTCGAGGCGTGATTAAAGCAGGGAAACATTTCTGGAATACCTCCACGACAGAGCTATAAAAAGAAAACAGGCTAGAAAAGCCAAAAGGCAGGCGCCCTGAAAAGTTCCATTCCCCAAATTGGCCAGAAAACAATTTTGAATAATTATGACAATTTGAAAAGTTTTCGATTCATGTTGACTTTGGAAATTGAAAGGAAAAGGAAAAGGGGCCTAGAACTCAACAATTAATCACTTAATTTATTGAATAAACCCAAACAGAAGTGCTGAAGTAAATAATTTGGCGCAAGGCAATGGAAATTGCAAGGGAAAATCGGGAAAAGTGTTCACTGATTAAAAATATGGAAATATTATATAAGAAAATATTTATAAATGTCGAAAGTTATGAATGTGAAAAAACACAAATCAAAAGAAATATCAGTAGTACTTGAAAAAAGTTGTGTATAATTTTTTAATTTAAGAGAGTATTTTTAAAGTATTTTAAACTATTTTTAACATATCTTGTGCGGTCTAAAATATATATTTTTTTTATTTTTTACATACAGTTCAAACTAAAGTTAATTATATTTATTGATAATGGAAACTGGAAATTCATTTCTTGCCGAACTTTTCTCTAAAATTTCACCCCCGGCACATTGGCATAAGAAATGAATTCCATTTGACTTTTGAAGCTTAATTCGAGTTTGAATTTGACAGCTTTATGGAAATATTCTGGTAGCCGCTGGGCGTGAAAATAAATTTCCGATTATTTGGCCCTGACTATTGGCAAATTAATTAATAAAAGAAATAACATCGGAATGGGCCTTGTACTGCTTATAAATTATTTATGGCCTTCTTGTTGCCAGGAAAAAATAGGAAAACTGCGCCTGGAGATACAAGAAATATTTGGGCATGCGTGTTTGGTCTGTTTCTATTTTTCTTTTTTGATTTGGCAATCAATTTGGATTTGGAATTCGATTTTCGATTTGTTTGTTGCTCGCTTACGGGCCGCCGATTATAATCAATTGCCACGCCTACTTAATTAAATGGCCCTAATAGCGGGCCACTTGCCAAGCAGAATGGGTTAGCTTGTGGGTTTTTTTTGGGTCCAAACAGATTGAGCACTCGGTTCCCAGTGCATATTCCCGCGCAGATAAGCCGCTTAGCAGGGACACTCAAGGTCAGGTAAATAGGTTAAGTCTATTTCAATAATATATTACAAATGTTGCTCATAGAAAATATATTTATTGAAATTAATTGGAGCATTTTCTTTGTCAACAGCTGCATTTCAACATCTTTCTCTGGCTTTTAAGCCTTCAAATCTTATTTAAGAATCTTTAAGCACTTTTAATTATTTCACATTTTAATTTATATTCAAGTTTAAGCTTTCTTTAATATTTTTCCGAATTTCCCCGATTCATTTTTCTCTATTTTCCTTGGCTTTTGTATTTTTCCTGCGCTCTAGGGTTTTGCCTTGGCATTTTTCTAGTCAATAGCTCCGACTGGCGGCTTTGAGTTTTCGCCTTTTCCCGCTCCCTACCGCACTACCCATTTTCCACTTTTCTTTCAGCGTTCCTCTATTTTCCTCGTATCCCTTTACCGGGGCTTTTGTTTTTCTCTACTTCTTCTTCTTGTTATTATTTGCGGTTAGCTGGGCAAAAAACTTTTTTCCAAGCTCTTTCTCTTAGCTCTCTTCGTCCCTCGTCCCTCGTCCCGCGTCCCTCTTCGTTTCACCTGTAATTTTTGCAACTTTCAATTAGGAAGGTATTAAGCCAGAAAGTGCTTCATTGGGGGGAAGTGGCCAAAAGGGGTAGGGCCAGGGGTGGCCTTGCCAAATGAAAAGCTGTCGCAGAAAAAAAAAAGAATGTGGCATAAAAGACGAACCAAAGACAGAACTGCTGGAAAAAATGCAGGTAGAAATATGTAGAATTTTTTTTTAGAGATTTAATGAATTTTTACGTAACCGAAAGGGGATAAGCTGCTGGTTTAAAGTATGGAAACATGAAATCATATTCGATTTTAATTATATTTATTTTTATCTTTGGCTTTTGCAATATCTTCTATATCCTAAAACATAATAAAGAGCGTTTTAGGCTTAGGATATATTTTTTAAGATCACAAAAAAATGATTACTATAAATTGAATATTGATTTTCAACAAATAAAAAAAAAAATAAAGGCTAAATCATTGTATTTTAGATTAAATTGATTAAAACTTTAAAAATATTAAGTTTAAAAATCTTTTTAAAGGCCCAGCCTAGTATTAAATATTTAACTATTATTTATTTATTTTTGTGAACGCTTTTTTTCAGTGCAACTACAATTTTTCTACTCGAAATGAATTTGACCAGAGCCGAAAAATATGCAGAAATGAGAAAGAAGAATAGAAAAAAATAGTAAAAAATAAAAACAACAAGCGGGGCTTGTGGATTTTTGGTTTATACTTATATATTCTATCGCCAGTTGTTATATTTTGTTCTCTGTTTTACTTTTTGCGGTGGGCGTGGCAGGTTTTTAATTAAAAATGAATTCACCTCTAGCCGCATGTCTGTCTACGAAACGAAATAGAAGAAGAAAATCGGTGTGGTGCCTCCGCAAAGGAGTATTAAAAAACATGCCATATGCCATAAATGCATTTATATTTAAGTTATTTTTTTAAGCCTCCCCTGACACTTACTTAATTACCAAACTACCAAAAATACACTTACTTATTTAATTATACCCGGGCCACAGCCAGGGCCAAGTGGAAAGCACTCAAAATCTCTGTTTGTCAACTCACCTGCAAAATATAGAGAATGAAAAGGTAAACAGATATGGCAAATGAAAATCAATGGCAATAACATTTATGACAGCATTTGTTTTATATATTTGTTTTTTATTGTTTGTCATTTTTTGCTAATTTCTATTTTATTTTCGTATTTATTTTCCTATTTATTTCTGTTACTGTGTGTTTCTCTGTTTATTTTCTCTTGTTGTCTCAACAAACATACGCACAGCCGAAAAAAAATGGAAAAACACACACGGACACAACAACATCAAAGTAATTGACAAACTACAATTACAACAATAAAGACACACATAAACTCGAAAAGAGGGTGAACGAAAAATTGATTTCATATGCATTTTACGCCAACAGAAAAAGCACAAAATGGACAGGAACCGTAAAGAAAACACAAGCAACCAAATTGTATAAACAAAAAGAATTTGGCTGCAATAACATAAGAAATTATTAAAGAAATATATATATAATTATATTTATTTATGTTAAAAAGAATATAGCTTAAATAACACTACGGGAAATAACAGATAAATAACAGATAAATAAAATGATATATTTTCAAATCCTATTTAGAAAAATAAACTCTAAAAATATAATTTAAAAGACAAACACGTCTAAAACTATTACAAAAAAATTAAAAACAAAGCTTCTTTTATATTATTTAAAAAGAAAAATAATTAACACTTAAACAAAAAGGAAAATTTGGAGTTAAAAGCTGGGCTATTGAAATTATTTTTCACATTTTCCCCAAGCCCAATTATCCAATATTCTGGCGCTATGAGAACACTTTGAAATTGCCTTCGGGGAGTGGGGGAGAAGTGGGCGGCCAGTGGGCTATGCGTGGGCGTGTCGTGTCTGATTTGACCTCGTTGTGTGCGGGCAAAGTTAGCGGCAATAAGCGAAAAACTGATTACACTGCCGGCGGCAGTAACAGCAATTGAAATTGATAGACGCCGCCGGCCGACGGTGGGGGTTGTCTAAGGGCAGAGGCAGAGGAGAAGGGGTGTGGGTGTGGGCTGGGTGTGTGTTGGGTGTGATATGCGACTGATGCCACAAAACGCTGGAAAACTGTTCAATTTTTGCGGCAGATATACATATGCCGGGCATTCAAAGTGTCTTTATATTTGTATTTTTTGCTGTAAGAATTTATATTTATTTTAATTTCTATATTTTTGTGGGATATTTATTTGGGTTACAAAGACTTCGGTAATTTTATTTTTTATTACCCTTGTAATTCAACAGTTAAACAAACGAGTTCCTTATTGTCAGAAACATATTGCCGATTAATCGATAATCGATAGGCTGACAGTGCCTATCGATTAACATTGCCCATCAATAATTCGATTACTTTTATGCCTCTCTCTTAATAATTTTTAATTTTTTATTCCTTGAAAGATTAATTTAAATATGTTGGACTTATTTCAGAGTGTTTTTTGTCTTAAACATATTGGCGATGATTATACGCTTATCGATACAAATTTGCAGTCGATTACAGAATAATATTCCTTCCTTCTCTAACAATTGACAATTTTTTATGCTTTAAAATGAGTGGCTCCAATTATTATTAAATTTTCATATTGTCATATTGATTAAAACATATTGGTCATTACTTTTTGCTTATCGATTACCATTGCGCATCGATAATCCGAGTATACTTATGCTTTTTCAATGATTTTAAATTTTTTATCCTTTGAAATCATAAATTAAGTAAATAAATTGCTTAAATATTTCATTCCCATAAGCTGAACTTTTTTCAGGTAGTGTTCTTTGTCTGAATCATATTGATTATTGTTATCCGTCTATCGATATGCACTGTTCATCGATTATCAGTTCACTTTAATGCTTGCTTTTAAAGACTATCAATTTTGTATCCTTGAAATCATTAGTTACTATTGTTAATTAATTGATTAATGCATTTCGCCTGCAACATATTGCCGATCACTATCTTAGCCTATCGATTAACTTTGCCCCCACGATTATCCGATTGCCTATCGCTCTTAATAACTGCAAATTCAATGCCCACACATTCATGATTTCAAGGGCCATTTTGGCTTTACTGCTTTAATTGCCCCATGACTCATACATAAACTTTCACTAGTGCCCAACTTGAACATATAATATACACATATATATATATATAAATATTATTCCTATGTGTGTATATAGATGGAGCTGTGAATTATTACACGACGCCCAGGCGCATCTAATTAATAACAAAAATTTAATCGCCCAACGATAGCCGGGCTTTAGTCGCCCCCGCCGGTCACTTTTCCACCTGCACTCTCATAAGCCACCCTCATAAGCCACCCTCGTAATGTTGCTGATTATTATTATTATTGTTATTAGCGCTGTGGAAATTTATGTGCGAACATTTATTTGCTGCGTCGGCACTCAAATTGAGCATAATTTTTCATTTAAGTCGAAATTAATATTTTTACGCCCTAATGCCAGGAACATGATTCCCCTAAACCTACTCATTCCTTCCCGTTTTTCTTTCCTTTTTTTGGCTAATTATGTCACGTTGGATTTTTGGCGGCCGGAAAGAAAGAAAAAAAAACAATATTCGGAAATATCGGGGGAAAGGAAACGATTTTGATAAATATAAATGTGCCAAGCAATTGGCTGTCCTCTTTCCCTCTCTCAGAATGAATTTTGATAGCTGGATATTTTTGGAAAGCATCCAGGAAATGGCAGCACCAGAAATTTGTAGCACACTTTTCGGGACTGATTAGAGGATATTGAACAGGAAATTAAGCGGAAGTTTGCCGGCATTCCTTGTTGTTGGTCAAGTAAATGAATTAAATAAATAAATTAAATCAATTTGAGGTGAAGTTTTACATTTGGCAAAAGCAAAATGATATATTTTCAAGCTTGTGATAAGTTAATAAGAAATATTGGTTTTGTTTCCTTAAAAATATAAGTTTTATAGCCTGAATTATATATTATAAATAAAAAGATAAAAAATATTTGGTAAGCCCGTTCTTTTATGCTTTCTAGGTTAGCCAATTTCCCATTGATTTTCCTTTAGCGCAGCCAGGCAATTTTCCAATGACCGTCATATCGGAATGCTCATTAATAATTACAGTTTTGCCAAATAGAGCAGCCCCGAAAGCATTAGAGCACGCCGCCGCCTTACCCAGGGGACTCATGAAACTCAAAACCATCTATACTACACATTTTCCAAAGCCTCCATTCCCATTTCCCTCCCCCCTTTTCCACTTTTCCTCTGTGCATTTATTCTGTGAGTGCATTCTGGCTTGCTTTCCCAGCTGCAGCTGATAAGGATGTCCAGAGTCGTGACTGGGGCATCGTTAGTTTTCCATATAGCACGCTATTTAAAAAAGAAAACCACCAGACCAGCCCCGATTTGCCACATTTTGAGCCCCAACCCCAACCGCTCTTTCTGGCCCCGATACTCTAGGTTTTTATACCCTGCGTATACGCAATATTTCAAAAGAGCCACACTGAGACAATATTGACAATCTTAGTAAAAAACAAAATATATATAGATAAGTGGTTGGCCTCTTGAAAGACTTCAAGACTATAATTGGTCAAAGAATATCTCAACAGACTTGGTTATTAAGAGAGTTTTTATTAAAAATTCTAAGAAATAAATTAATTATTTAACAATTACGGAAACTAATGATAACATAATGACTGTATTAAATATTAATAACCGAACTAGTTAGGTAATTATAATATTTTATAAAAGAGTTATTTAGCAAAAATTAAACACAGAAATCGTAAAATCCTTGAAAACTAAATAAAATAAATTGAATAAAATACAAAAACTCTTATATTTAATACGTAAATGCATTAAATATGGTTAAAAATATATTTTAAAAATATTTAAGCTTCTTTTCTCTGTGTACTTCCCTGCTTCTTCCTTGTTGCTCTCTGCCCGCACACACACACTGCGTATACGCAATATTTCAGAAGAGGCAACGCCGTCCCCAAAGTAATGCACAAAACAGGTCCGCTCTAAAAGGCTGGCGGGGTCGTAGTGGGAGGTGAGGGGGAGGGGGGGTCCTGGCCAGCTCTGGTAAGCTAAAATGTTGGCGCCACTATCTGCTCTAGGCCTGGTTATCATTACCCCCCGCCCACACTCTCCCCTGCACTCTCTCTCTCTCTTTGCAATGCGTTTTCTGTCTTGTCAAATGATTCAATGAATTTTTCACACACATACACGAGGCAGGACATGGCTGGGGGAATGTCCTGGGCCCCAAATAGCACTACAAATGTATGCAACAAGGGGGGGGGCTTGTTACGTTGGAGAAGGCGGTGGGTTTTTGGCTCTGGTGTTATGATTGTTTCACGTGCTGACAAATAGGGCAGACAGCAGGCAGCAGGCAGCGACGAGAATTGGAGCCAAGAGAATGTGCATATGCCTCTGCCTGGCATCCAGGACAAACCAGGGGAAATTAGGAGTTGGAAAATCCCATTGACGACGAGGCAGAAATAAAATCTGGGGGAAAATGCGAAGATGGCGTGGCAGGACAATAACCATATGCTGCCCACAAAAACACTCATAGAGCTCCTCCTCCTCCTGAGCCCTCGGGCCTTCTCCAGCCAAGAAGAAAATATTTTGTTTTGGTCAAAGTTTTCCGCCAGCAGCTTCGATAAGTTAAATTTACTTGCCAAAGAGAAAGTGCGGGCGAAAGTGCCAAGAACTATGAGCGAATAAGAGACCCCATTGGATTTATTTTACTTCAGCCTTTGTTGCCTTTGTTAGAAAATAACATTTATGGCGCTTAAGAAAAATATCAATTCATAAAGTTAACTATTACACATTTTCCTCACACCGTTACGGTTGGCCTTCGAACGCTTTTTGAATCTAAATAATCTTTGGGAATGAAACAAAAGCAGCTCCCACACTCTGCATATTTAACCTTAACTTTTCCGGCTTGCCAGCTTTGATGTTGAATATAACTGGAATCGGCCACAGACACAGACACAGACAAGACAAGAACGCCCACACATGCCCGCCCAAATAATCTTATGATTAGCCAAGTTAAGCCTAGAGCAACTATGGCTACGGCAACGGCAACTACAGCAACTGAGAGCCACAGAGAGCAGCTACCTGGGACAAGTCGAGGAAAATTCAATAAGAAAAAACTTCAAACGAATCGAATAAATACACGGCAAGAAACTTGGATAGAAACAGGAATCTTATATAGATGCTACACAACTTTAAGTTATTTAAGTATAACTAAATATTTACAGTGTCTACACGTTTCTCAGTAGTTTCCCTATATTTTTGGCTTTATTTTTCTAGAAATTACTGTTGGTAGCTTGTGCCTTTATTTATTTTTTTCCTTTTTAAGCAATTGTTGCGCTGCCGCAACTCAAAAGCCGAGAAGCGTTAGGGTGAAAATTGTGGGAGGATGGAAAAAAATGGGGCGGAGACGAGCAGCGGAAAAAAGACGAATTTTTGTGCGCACATTTTTAAATTTTAATGCGGACAGCACAGTAACAGGCGGCTACATCAGCAACAATGGCAACAGATACAACAGGTTTATGCCTTGGTTAATTCATGGACTTAATAGTTAGGGCTGGCAAATAATCGACAGTTTATAAAATCCTTAGTTTTGGCCATCGATAATATATCGATAGGCCCATTCATGCAAAATTCATATTTTAATGTTAGCCTGATATACGAAATTCGCGAAACCTTGCCAGCGCATAAACGAGCGGCGCAGCTGAGCGCGAGTTCAGAGCGGAAGACAGGGCGCTGGGGCGTCGATAATACGCACTTTGTTCCACCCCTGACCTCACAGTTTTTTGTAGCCTACTTTTAGGAGGGCGAGCAAAGTGAAAGAAGGCAAGCCAGGCCGAAAGGACACTGGGAAAAATAACAATAGAGGTGAACTAAAGCTATTAGCAATAGTTTTTTATAATAATTACAATCTTCTTTAGAAGATATTTCAGTGTATGGTAAAATTAATTAGGGAAAAGACTTGGATATATTTATAAAACATTTTTAAGCTTATTTATTAACCTAATTATTTTGATGCAATTCGATTTTAGCATACATTTAATTTGAAATTTATTATTTTTTAGTTCAATTGAATTTCTCTTTACAAATTGTATCTCTTGAGATAATACATTTTCGGCCAGTGGCGGGGAATAAAAAATAAAAAAAGAAATCAACATTTCGCGACATGGTACGCTGATAAAAATGACAATTGATGGGCGTACGTGGGCTCATTGGGGCATGGGCAATTGCTGAGTTATGTTTTATGACGAATGGTATGTGCAGGGCCAGCGGTGGCAGTGGCGGGGACTTAAGTGCCGAGGGGGTGGCTTCTCCACAACGCCCACCAATTGCCGCAGTTGCAGAAATATTTTACTCGAGTCTTGGCTTAAAGAGAAGGTGGACACAGAGCTGGTCAAGGAAAAATGTTGCTTTTAAAAGAAAAGAAGAAAAATAGGGATAATAATGCCACAAAATGTTGTAGCTCTTAAAATATTCTTTCTATTTGGTTTTGTATAATTTTATTAAACATTTAAGAAATATTCCATTTAAATAACTCTTTCATTGACAATTCTTGAGGCTCGCTTAACAATTTAAGTAAATCCTTAAGAGGCTAACCTCTTTTTTTCTCACTTTAATCTGCGATCAAGCTGGTTTTTTGCCGCGTCAGGGATTCCGTTTCGATTTTATATACACAACAAAAATTCAAGCATTCCCGATTGCCTCAAATTTTTTGATTTGCTTACGTTTTTATTTGCCAATGTTTCTTTTTTATATATTTTTTGTTATATTTTTATTTTCCCGTTTGCATTTTTTCATTTTGTATTCCGCTTGTCATTCATATTCGAGTGTTTCCCTTTGCTGGTGGTTGCTGTTGTTGTTGTTGTCACTTTTGCTGTGGCAAGCGTTACGTGTCCTGTTTAACTAATCAGAGACTAACGCACACAGGCGCCCAGGAGACAAAGCGAAAAAAGAGGAAGAGCCGCGTGAAATGGCATGAAATGAAATGAATTTTTGGTTACGATGAACACCGACAGAAATATGGATAGAATTGATTTATTTGTAGAATAAAACTAACTGCATTTTTATCATATTTACTAATTATTTCTTAGCATATTTCTTAAATAATTTTAATATTAACAGGTGTAAGCCTCAATTGGTATTTAAGATAATAAAATCAGTAAGATAACATTTTCCTCTTTGTAACATTTTTGCTTAAGATATTTATAAGCAATTTAATTTTAAAAATAAATCAAAAAGTATACAATTTTGTTTGCTGTTTTATTAGATAGTTAATCCCTTCCATCAGTTACCAATAACTGACCTGGCTCAGCATTCAATGAAGTAACATAGCTACAAGTTGAGCCTGGGAACCAGTTCGAAATTCGTCAAAGGTCCTTGTTCTTTAAGGAATTCCTTATAGCTAATATTTTTTTATAAGCCAAGATTGTTAGAACTTTTTTCTCCCTGTACTCCTGTTTAGGCTGAAGCGGTGCATCTATTCACGATTGTGCGGATTGTCAATCGCATGCAATTTAAATAAATTGAGTGTTTTATTGGATTTTCAATTTGATGCCACCGCACAGAGAATTTAGCCGCTCCCCCATCCTCCCCCCCACGGATTGTTCATATTAATCATCGTCGATTGTGCGGCGGCTTTTTCGGGAGCCGAAAAACAAACCAAAGAAACCGAAGTTAGAAATTTCCCGGCGCCGAAACATAATCAGCATTTAAATATGGTATGCACGCAATTAATGCACGCCCATTAAAATCAATTTTTTGCTTTCGGCGATTTGGGGAATTTGGGGGGTGTGTGTGTGTACGGAGTAGCATGTGTGTTGCGGAATTTGCTGAATATTGCAGGGAATGCAATTAGGGTGAAGGGAGAAAGGTGTTGAGGGATTGCTAATCGATTCAATTGTGGCGAAATGAAAACTGAATGCGAATGAATTAATTTAGAGAGTGAGCTTGGGGGAAACGGGGGATATTTTGTCAGCGATAATGACAGGGATGTGTCTGTGGCTTTGTGAACTTTAACCTGTTGGCTATTTTATAGTTGCCTTGATTTTATTAATTGGTATTGTAAATTGGAAGGGAAGATTACAATTATATTTAAATTATTTTCTTAAATTATACCTGATATATTGATATTTCTACAAAAGTATTTATAAAAATTGTTATAGTGGTATGACACTAAATACGTACATTGGTGCTTTTCTCAGACCGTTTTAATGAGCAAAAAAATATATATTATTGTATATATTATTTATTACATATCTACAAGCATACATACAGCATGTAAAACTTTTACCAACCTTAATTAAAGCAAACAAGTGTGACCATATTATCTCTCTATAAAAATAAGCAAACAGCTGTCTTTTATTAGAGCAAACAAGTGTGACCGTACTCTCTCTCTCTCTTCTGCACTGTAATGAAACCTTCAAAGCATAAAAGCAGTGCCATAGCACCAAAAGATATATATTTTTTGATATATATTTTTGATATATTTTTTGTTATATTTTTTTTTCGTTTGCATATTTTCATTTTGTATTCCGCTTGTCATTCATATTCGAGTGTTTCTCTATTGATATTTCTACAAAAGTATTTATAAAAATTGTTATAGTGGTATGACACTAAATACGTACATTGGTGCTTTTCTCAGACCGTTTTAATGAGCAAAGAAATATATAATATTGTATATATTATTTATTACATATCTACAAGCATACATACAGCATGTAAAACTTTTACCAACCTTAATTAAAGCAAACAAGTGTGACCATATTATCTCTCTATAAAAATCGTAAGCAAAGTCTTTTATTAGAGCAAACAAGTGTGACCGTATTCTCTCTCTCTCTCTTCTGCACTGTAATGAAACCTTCAAAGCATAAAAGCAGCAGTGCCATAGCACCATAAGATATATATTTTTTGATATATATTTTTGATATATTTTTTGTTATATTTTTTTTTCGTTTGCATTTTTTCATTTTGTATTCCGCTTGTCATTCATATTCGAGTGTTTCTCTATTGATATTTCTACAAAAGTATTTATAAAAATTGTTAGAGTGGTATGACACTAAATACGTACATTGGTGCTTTTCTCAGACCGTTTTAATGAGCAAAAAAATATATAATATAGTATATATTATTTATTACATATCTACAAGCATACATACAGCATGTAAAACTTTTACCAACCTTAATTAAAGCAAACAAGTGTGACCATATTATCTCTCTATAAAAATCGTAAGCAAACAGCTGTCTTTTATTAAAGCAAACAAAGTGTGACCGTACTCTCTCTCTCTTCTGCACTGTAATGAAACCTTCAAAGCATAAAAGCAGCAGTGCCATAGCACCATAAGAAAGATGTAAGATATTATTTTTTTATTTTAAGTAATTTGTAGCTCACTTAAACTTAGAAAATATCTGAAAAATTCTTAAATGCAATTCAAACATATTGCTATTGTCTAGTACTTGACTTTTCATAATAAGCTTTTCATGGTAAAAGTCAACTTAAATTCTTATTTTAAGCGGTGATAAACAGACTTAATTTTTTTTTTGCTGTGGCTGCCGCGAGGATGATTATTATATTTATTTATATTTTTATTTTTATTTTTGCTGGCGACACTGGGTGCGCTCTGCTTTTGTTAAGCCCAAACAAGCGTGTGAAATTTGCAGCTGTGTGTAGAGGGAATCCTGGGACAGGATGCAGGACAATGCGTTGTCCGTGGCAACAACAATTGTCGCAATTGTTAAATATTTATAATGATACAACGTTATTTTTTTTATGGTCGTCTGGACACTTGTGTAAAATATTTAGCTGCCCACGTCCACTAACAAATTTGCAAAAACATTTATTTACTCGAAATTAAATGCAACAAAAAAGCGGTGACTCGTTTCGGCTTTTTTCTTTATTTTGTAGTTGCGCAAAATTAAATAAAAAAGTCATTTTTACTGTCGCACTGTGTCAACACCCTCCCGCTTGCTCATTTTTAATTTGTTCGTTTTAATGAATTTGTATATTTATATGTTGAACACATTTCACTGCCACAAAATGGTGGCAAGGCAAAAAAGTGAACAAAAAAGGAGTGTCGGAAGGTACATAGGTGGAATTTCAAATAGTTTTGTATATAAAATGGCTCGTACTACTTATTTTGTTGAAATATTATCAGCAAAAATTGTAGAAGAGAGGAATAGTACATTTTTTGAAGAGAAAACTCTATCAGCTGCATAATTTTGGTTTCGATTTTTCCTTCCCACATCGATGACCCAATGAACTCTTCCTTCCCAGGCAGGGTAAAATAAATGGAAGCCCGGAAAAAACCCTTAGAAATGTATACACATCTTTTTACATATTTTCCTGTAAGCTGAGCAAAAATAAATAAAATTCGAGTTATAAACAAAGATACAAAAAAAAAACATAGGGAGGTAAAGGGGAAAGAGGAATACAAATGCCAAGAATTGATGCAGAATTCGAATAATTTTATGGCATATTTAAGTGTCTGCATAATTTGCTCTCGGCTTCACAGTTGCAAAAAAAAATAAAATAAAATAAAAGAGGAAAGAGATGCCTCTTTATCCAGATCTACCCCTTCTTTCGCCAACCCCCTCTGCGTGCTAGAGATGAGCACGTGATTGGATTACAAAATGCCAAATCGAAGAGAATTTCCATGAATATCTAAGGCATTTGGCTAAAAGTTCGCCGTGGCCTTATTGCATAACAATCAGCCATCTTCTGGTGGCTCAATAAAGAAGCGATTTGATATCATTCAGCCTTGATCGGGTGCTGAGGTTTATTCATTGTCCCTGTGGCTCTTATCTTACTCATTTAATACTTTTATTGTCTTTTTTTTGCTGTTTTTGAAGTGATTTATTGAAACTATTTTATGATTTATAATTTTTGTATTATTTGTAATTTGTTTTAAAGGATTCACAAGCTCAAGTTAATTATTACAGTGTTAAGCTGTTACTTAAACGAGCTTTGGTCTTCCGTAAGTCCTTGTTACGGATTGACACTATAATTCTCAATGAGGTCTAAAAATTATAATTATAAGTTCAACCATTTTAAGGCAAATAGCTTAGGATTATAATATTAAGCTATTGCTTTAGAGTTTCTCTGCTTTTGTTGTCCCAAAAAGGGCTTGCTTAACCCAATTTTAACTATTTAAGACTATAATTCTCAATGGGTTCCAGCATGGTTAAAAAGCTTCCCTATTTTTCGATTATCTATTATCTATTTTTTTTATTTATTTTTAACATACTGTTGCTTAAGAGTTTTCCTTAATTAATTGTCCAAAACTATTTATAGGCCTGGCTTAACTCATTTCCTAAGCTTTACACTATAATTCCCAAGGGGTTCTACCTCTGCTAACTTCCCCGTTGAAGAGTTTCCCTATTTTTCGATTATCTATTATCTATTTTTTTTATTTATTTTTAACATACTGTTGCTTAAGAGTTGTCCTTAATTAATTGTCCAAAACTATTTATAGGCCTGGTTTAACTCATTTCCTAAGCTTTACACTATAATTCCCAAAGGGTTCTAGCTCTGCTAACTTCCCCGTTGAAAAGTTTCCGCATTTTTCGACCATCTCTATTTTTTTTATTTATTTTTAACATACTGTTGCTTAAGAGTTTACCTTAGTTAATTGCCCAAAAATATTTATAGGCCTGGCTTAACTCATTTCCTAACCTTAACACTATAATTCCCAAGGGGTTCTAGCTCTGCTAACTTCCCCGTTCAAGAGTTTCCGCATTTTTCGACCATCTCTATTTTTTTTTGCGGTTGGCTTTGGTCTGCAGCTTGGACACCACTCACCCACCCACCCACACACACACACACCCCCCAAACCTAGACACACACTCGTTTTTCCGTTTCTATGCCTGTGGGTTCTCCAATGGACGACTGTGTGTGTCTGTGTATGGATGTGCACATGACATGAGGCACAAAAGGTTCAACTGACTGTAAAACGCTTAAATTGATTTAAATGCAAAGTCGACCCGAGAGTCCGAAATGAATGAATGAGCGAATGAATGAATGAATGAGTGGAGTAAGTGATTGGATAGTCGGAGGTTTTTCCCCAACCACTTTTTCCTGCTGCTGCTCCCATTTTCTTTACTTCCTTCTATTTTGTTTTTAGAGCTCTGATGCCTCCTCTGTCTGGGGCACTAGCAGTCATCATTTGACTGCCACCTCGGGGCTATTTTCCCTCCCTCAACTTTCCACCTCTCCCCTCTAATCAAAAAATAAGGCAGAGTAGAGGAGGCGACCACAATTTCGTTGAGTGTACAAAAAAGTTTGTTCAACTCCCAGCCGCAAAAACATAACAAAAAATAAAATATGAAAATAAAGACACACACAGCGAGTGAGGCGAGAGGAAAAGTTTGCTTTTGGCTCTGTGTGGAAACTCAATGAGCTCAAAAATCTCTTTTTAATACTTGGGCATAACTAAATTAACAAAGCATAAGTAGAAACTAAGCTAAGCTGGTGTGTGTATCTGTATCTGTATCTGTACATCTCTGGATGTCTGCTTCTGAAGTTTTGGCTTCATTTAACAATTTTAGACAAATTAAATTTTGCGTGCAAGTATTTGGATTGCGGAATTTTTCAGGAGAATAAGTCGAGAGGCAATTCAAATATTTCTAGGCCTATTTTGTCAATATCTTTGGGTTTTTTATTGGTAAACTCGTTTAGTTTATAGCTTTAAAATTGTTTGTTATTATTTATAAAAAATAAATAAATATTTCCAAAGGATTAGACTTGTTTACAAAATTCATATACAAATTATACTTATAATATAGATTGATTCTACTTTTTTAATATTTTTCTCTTCATTCTAATATCTGTACTTATTCCTGTTTAGTTACCCTTAAAATCCATTTCTTTGGGCACTGTTCTCTTCTTTTTTATAGTCAGACAGTTGACTTTACGTGGCCTTTTCATCTTTTGTAATATCGCAGACAGAAAACAAACAGGAAAATATATAAAACAAGTGTAACATGAGCACTAAAGTGTGCTACAGTGGGTACTCGGACAGAATCAATGATAGTTATGTTTTAGGACATATACTAGGGTTTCAATTTAAATATTTAAGCCAAAGCTTAGACCTTAACTTAGTTCGGGAACTCTCTAGGATTGACATTATAGTTTTTTGTACAATTCGGAAAATTCTTAACTCTTATACCTTTCAGGGACTGTATTTTTTCAATGTAATTTTTGTTCGCAAGTATTTTTGTTGGCGCCGTGACCACCAAACTAAACCGAGCTGCGTTGCGCAATAAGACGGACATGGACATGGCCAGGATATGGAAACAGGCAGCCAGGCAGTCGGCCAGGCCTAGAAGGGGCCGGCGGCGGTGGGTGGGCATATAAACGCTTGCAGGTTGTATAAAAATTTTATATGCAAATGAAGGCAAACAACAGAAACAGACAGCGGCAAAAGCAAGAAAAAAAAAAAACAAAAAAACAAAACATTTTTTTCTCGTTTTGCCCATTTTGCTTGCTTCTAATGTGAGGGGACGGACAGGGGCAGGTGAAATGGACAAGGGCAGGACTCGCTTCCTGGACGGTGTCACTCTGTTTAAGGATGCCCCTTCAGGGATAACGAAGGATGAGTGGGAAACTTACTTTCTTTTTTTTTTGTTTTTTTTGCAGCCACGACGGCTTTTTATTTTTTTCTCTTGTTTTGTATTCCGTGACTCCTTCTCGTGCCTGAGCCTATGAATTGAATTATTAAGCATGCTCTCTCGCTGCCAAAAAGGGGCGGTTGGCTGCTTGCTTGCTTACTTTTTTTTTGGCTCTTTTTTTGGTGGGCGTGGCCGGTCATTCAAATGCAAAAAGAGCGACGCGATTTTCTGCTCAAATGGAAGCGCACAAACTTCAGCCAGAAAAAAAAAGGAAACCCTATAGAGCCGCATTTTTTCCATTGCGAGAAACAGCGAAACATTTTCACGGCGGCAAACGAAATGAAAATGTTCGCCGGCAAATAAATGAAAATTAACCAAAGTGAGGCGGGGAACTCAACTCAATCGCAGCTCAACTGAAGTGCCAGTTTTTCTTGCTCGGAGCTAGGGGCGCCAGCTTTAATAATAATTAAGTTAAGTAAATAGGGTTATCTTTCAGGGGTTTGCACTTTACTGTGCAGTAGTACATACATTTTTTCAGTTCTTGATGCATAATGGTGTTTTGGGGAGGACAGGTCATGGTTTCAATTGATTTTTAAAAATATTTTAGGGTATTTGTTTTATAAATTAAGGAAAATATAGGTTGAATAATATATATATATTTAAATTATTGCTTTTAGAATTAAATGTAAGGTTAAATGTATTTTTAATTATTTGTTAACTGAACTCATGGCATTCATTTATATACTTGGTTAAAAAACCGAACAAATCTAAAGCTAAGCCCATTTTAAAAATTACATAGGACCTTCCAAAACCTACTCCACTAGCTAAACCTCACGAAATGCAGCACTTCCTCGGTGAAAGGTCACCCAAAGCCCAACTGTTGTTCCTTGTTCCTTATAAAGTATCATAAAAAGTGTTAAATTAACTCAATTGAAGCATAACATCTTCCTAATTTAATATATCAATCCAAGAGAAATAAGCTAATAAAGTAGCTAGCGGGGAAAAAATGTAAAACTGCACTTTGCTGCTCCTTGTTTTTCCCTTGCTTTTTTGTCCACTTGAAAACACTTTCCAGTTGACCAAAAAAACTTTGCCCTTTTTCCTGTGCGAAGAAGCTGTAAAAGCGGGAAAAGCGTAGGCGCGTTGGCCATACATAAACAGAGTATGGCAAAAATGTATATAGAATATAAAAAAAAAAAAGTACAAGTAAAAAACAAAATAAAAATTGCAAACAAGGACAAAACTTTTCTAATCTAAAAAAGCACAAAGGCAAACACTCTTAGCTACGCGGCAAGGGGGTGAAAAGTTGTTCCAGGGGCCGGGAGTGTAGGCCAAGTGCAAAATAAAATTATGGCATTAAATTTTCATGTCAATTACAAACGGCGACAGGCAACAACACGAGAGGGGGGTAAGGCTGGGGTTGGGCTAAAAAAGCCAAGAAGCTGGCCATAATAAATGACCCCCCAAAGCCCCACCTCCCCGATGGAAGCAGGTGTCAAAAGCAAGTGGCGCACTTGCAATTACAACAACAAAGGCAAAAGAAAAGCCAAAGGAGCAATGGCAAAAAAAGAAAAATAAAGCAAAAGGGCAGGGGCAAATATTTAAATGAAAAGCCAAGGAAATGCAGAAATTACGGCATACTTTTTGGCGACCGAAAGGAAGAGAAATTAAAGCCAAGCTAAATACCTTGAGAGTTTCTGCAAATTGTAAGTAATTCACAATTTCCTTACATTTATAATAACTCAAAGCTAAAATCTATTACCTAATAAATAAATCCCAAATGCCAAATAAATATTAGTGTGATTTTTCCTGCATTTGACACCTCGCCGAATATTTGTTTCTAAGTAACTTTTTCCCTGTAACTTATTGATATTTAGAGAAACGTAGCTTTTAAAGGTTTATTTGACATTTTCTGCCAACTGCCTTTGAGCCAAGTTATTGCACTAGTTTTTTATATATATAAAAGCATAAGTACTTATATATATCTCTATGTACGTGTGTGTATATTTCTTCACTTTTTCCTGAGAGCTTCATCGCCTCTTCTCGCTTTGTGTAAAGTAGGTAAAAAAGTTTTCCGTTTCCTCTTCGCCATTTTGGCCACCTACTTTTGGCCAAAAGAGCTTGAGAGAGAGAGCAGAGCATTTTTTCGCATTGCCGTTTATTTCCCTTTTATTTTGTTGGCCAATTTCCGGTAATTCAGTTTTATGCAGCAAACTTTTCTATTTTTTCCCATCTCTACCTCTCGCCATTTTCGCATCGCATTTATAAATAAATATGTTTTTCGTTTTTCTCTCTCGCTTGGATATTTTTTTATTTTTTTTTATTTTTCTGCGGGGCTTTTGCGGGTGTTTTTGGGGGGAGTTTTGCGAGTTGCGAGGTTCCAGCAGCAGCAGTACCCAAGGTCATTTAGATGTGTAAACTTTTGCCCATTTGCAGTTGGGCGAAGCAACAAATGATGATGAACATTTTTATGGAGCAGCCACAGTGCGTTTCACGTCGTTAAATCACTGGCGAGGGATCAGAGTTTGAGTAGTCTGTGAAGTTGTGCGAATTTCACGGATTCCATTCAGCTTTTTGAATCCTTCGAGTGGATTTATTATTTCACTTTTGAGCATTTTATTTCAGCGATTTTATTATCGATTTTTTATCTTGTTTCGAACGGCTCTCGCTATCGAAAGTGTTATCGTTTTTGGGGCGGAGGAATGTTCTCGGTCAGTGGTAATTGTATTTCCAAATAATAATTATTTAATTCAGGTCTTATTTAAAGTTCCCTTGGAAACAAGGTAATTTTTAATAGTTCCTTATTTCTATGTTTTCATTAATATATATATATTTATTGTTCCCGGCTTAGATATATATTATTAACCGAAATATGTGTAAATTCTTTGGTATATTTTCCCCATCTTTTTCATATTAAATCTGATTTAAAAGTGGACCTTTGGGTACAGCCTAATTAATAATAATAATTATATATTTATTATCTATTACAGCATATTGTTCCTTTACTTTATATTTTGTTGTAGAATTATTTGCTAGCATGACCCGCACTGTAGACCCAATAACACCACCGACTCTAAATTGACTTAGATAATTTTCACTTTCACAGCATCACAGCCTGCCTCCCTCTTAATTTGATTAGAAAAGTTTCGACTTAAAAAAACGGAAAAACGAAAGAAAAAATCCGAATTTTTATGACTTGAAGCGAACAAAATATATATTTAAGACAGAGAAAAATATTTGTTGGTTCCGTTGAGGTTTAGTAGCTTCCACTCAGTTTTTCCCCCGACTTTCCACCCATTTTTTCCGCACTTTTTCCCCCTTGCCTACTCCTTCTCGTCGGTTGCTGCTTTGTTGTGGTCTCCACTTGAAAAATTTGATTGGCAAACAAGATTTTTGCTTTTGCTGTTGGTTTTTGTCATTTTCGGCAATTGGCTAAAAGTTAATGGAGTGGAGGAGTGGGGGGGGGGGGGGGGGTTAAAGGGTT
>VNJW01000248.1:21309-104954 GCA_008042615.1 Drosophila auraria
AAAAGTTAATGGGGGGGGGGGGGGGGGGGGGGGGGGGAGGCTTAAAGAGTTCTCAAGTAAATCGTTTGAAAACTACAATTAAATTGTGAGAGAATGAGAGAATTCAAGGCGAAATAAAGCCAAAATCTGTCAAAGGTCTTGGCCACAAACTGTGAAAAACTTCTCAAGAAGGGGAAGTGGCTTTCTTGTTAAATTTTTAGACGTTTTTTTAAGGAATATATTTTGCCAAAGTGTCAAGACATGTTCTAGGAATTATATACATTTTTCTATTAATATTATTAAATATTTAAGTATATAAATTTTAAAGTTCTTTCACTCTTTAGGCTTTGCTTTTACTTTTTATATTAAACAAAAATGTAAATAAATAATTTATATATTTAAATATTTACTAAATACTATTTAAAGTTAGCTTTTTGTATTTAAAATAGATATCAGGCTTTTAATTATAACAATTTTCAATTACAAAATTTCCTTTTAAATCTGAATTAAACAACAAAAAGAATAAAAAAAATACTAAAAAGTAAGCTAATTATTTTCTATTCTAATTTTGATTAATTTACTTAATTTTAATAAAAAACTTAATGAAGAAACCTGTCGAAGGACACCCACAAAGTGAATTTGCGCAGCTCCTGGCGGTTGCGAAGGCATTTTGGCCATCATTCCATTAGCACAGACCGGAAGCGGAATTTGACCTCTGACCCCACTTCACACCACCACCTACCCTCACCTCCCATCCATATTTATGACGTGGGCGCCCCTGCTAATTGACTTGAAACATTTTTTCCATGTTCCCAAGGACAGAAGGAACAAAAGAAACAAGACACAAGGCAAGGAAAAAAGAAACGAAGGAAACAGGGAAAGTTTCAAGTCATTTTGCATTGATTGATTGATTGATTGATTGATGGATTGACTGATTGGCCGGTCTAGGATTTCACTTGCACTCAAGCAACAGCCACTAAATGCATGACAAACATGAAAGCTGCAAAACTGGAGCTTGGGGCAGGCATAAAGCGTAGCATACTTAGAGCTGCATCAAATATGAAAGCGAAAACTTGCTCGGTCCTGGCAAGAGGTCCTCGAGCCAAGCTATTCGTTATATATTTCTCTCCTTTTAACCCTTTGCTTGGCAGGGTATTTATAGTTGCCCTTTGAATGTTTTATTTGGTATTTATTTATAGGAACTCCAAAAGGGAATTGTAGAAGATATTTATTAAATGTCCATAAATAAATAAATGCATTCAATAAAGTTATCTATATTAATGGAGATACAAGCAGTGACAACCCCTTTTTTTGAACTCTTCGACAGTTTGTTGTATTTTATTTTGTGACAACCCTATCTCCTTATTAATAATCGTTTAATATTCAAAAATTGTGCTGATAAGCTTGGCAGTAACATAAAGCAAGGTGTACAAGTGCAATTTTATTACTTAAATATTAAATATATTACTTAAATATTAACTTACATAAGCATACATAAGTACATTGATATTAGATTGACAACTCTATGACTTCTTGTAACCTGGCAACCCTCAAACTACTTTGCAAATGCAACTCTGCCTCTAATGTCATTAGCTTGTCAAGAAAAAAACTGCAATTCATTTTTATTTCACTATAAGTTGTGTTTGGAACTGGAAAATAAAGAAAAATGTGTTAAAGTGCATTAAACTTAATTATAAATTGTGTTTGAAAGTGAATAAAAAGAGATCAGGTGAGTTCTAAACGGTTTTTAATGTCATTATTGAGGAGAAAACCACACAAATTGCATAATATTAATAACCATAATAGGCTGTCTGATGTAGAATGCATTTTGGAGCATTTTGTCAGTCGGTAAATCAGGCAACACTCACCATAAGAGGGAAATGTCCAAATGTCGCTGAATTTCTTCCTTGGCCTGCCTTTATTTTATTTATATTTTGTGTTGGGTTTTGTTGTTGCGGCCAAGAGTGGATTTTGTGTTTGGCCTTGGAGGCGACGCTCTTTGCCGCCCCTTGAAACGGGTTTACTTGGTGAGGTCCTACTTCTAGCCTTCTCCGGTGCTTATTTTTATTTATAATTTTTTTTTTTTCCTAGCTGCTGCTGCTGCTGCTGCGGCTGCTGCAGGTGCAACTTGTGTCGGATGCTGGATGAATGGGATGCTTAGTAAGTCGCCTTCTTTGCCTTTTTTTCGCAGACCGGTTGCACAGGAAGCTGGCCAGCACACGCACACGGACACGCGCACACACACAAACACACACGGAGCACACACAATAACAAACGAACAAAAAAAAAATTTAATTTATTTTAATTGGGCTTTTCCTTTTTTTAGCGGCTTGTTGCTGTTGCTGTGGCCGTTGCTGTTGTTGCTTAGCATTTATGCAGCCTGTTTTGTTTTGCATTTTCGGTTAACACTTAAAAAAATAACGGTACGGCCTTTCTTGCATTCCTTCTCCTTTGGCCTTTCTTGCTTTCCCTTTGCTGTGTGTGTGTTTTTCTTACTCCTTTTTGCGGTGATATGTTGCGTTTGTGGATTTTTTTCTAAATTTAATTTTTTGTTGTATTTTTTGTTTATATTTTTTGTTGTTGTGATTTTATTAGTCGCTGCTGCTGCGGCTGTTGTTGTTGTTGTTGTGGCTGTTCTTTGCGGACTGTTGTGGTGGGGGAGAGAGAGCAACACGCAACCGAATCACACGACTGTCTGCTGACACGGCGGAACACGTACTAAAAACTTGTTATAGGAAAATCGTTGAAAACACTCGGTCTTCGCCGCCGACATCGTCGTCGTCGTCTGCAGTTCTGCCAGCGTCGCTGTCGCTGCCCAGCATTAACAGAGGCGGCACGCGGCATGCAAAAAGCCAGATCCCAGAGGCAGCAACAACAGTGCGTGGCGGAAAAACTGTTCCCGAATTTCGTTCGCGTGCCTCTGCTAAAAATAAAGCAAGCCGAACATAAGCCGACCGAAAGCCGACCGCCCCGAAGCCAGGCGATGCCCCCTCTCGTGGTCTCTCCCCGCTCCACCGGGCTCCACTGTGTTTGGACTAAATTTAAACGAAGTCAAACGAACAAAGCAACCTCGGGGGCTGCGAAACCAGGTCGCTTCGTTCAAAAATGTTAAGGATATTAACAGCGGCAGCGGCACCCGCTAACAGTGCGTCTTTGGGGACAAGGAGGAGTGGGAGGACGAGTGGGAGGAGAAGCAGGAGAAGCAGAAGGAGGACAACGGGGGGAACATCGGAAACATCGGGAGACATCAGGGGGGCGGCTTAAGTGATATTATAGCCCCGGCATAAATTAGCCATCGGGTCCCGACGCATTAAAATCTTGATTGGTGGCCGGCAGATGCAGCACACAGTCAGTCAGTCACTGTTACCGTTCCCACTCCCATTCCCGTTCCCGTTCCCGGTTCGTGCTCCCAAAAAAGCGAACACACAGATCCGGAAGTGCCACACAAAGGTGACAGCGACAGCGCAGGAATGCCCCACATCGGAATGAAGACCATATATAGTACGAATATCTATGTATTGCCATATATCAGGGGAAATCAAAGGAGGAAAAGTCCATCAGGGGTTTTTGAGCAATATTCGAGAGGTTTTCGAGCGATTTTCAAGCGATTTTGTAACAACATATTTTTGAGCGACTTAAATGCGATTTTTTAACGATTTTGAGGCGACTTTCGAGCGGTTTTCCAGCGATTTTCATTGTTACCAACCTTTTGATCTTGACTGACAGGGTTGCCGCCTTCCAGGGAGTTTCACATTTAATTTAAACGTTATTTCAACTATTATAGAGTTTACAAATAATTGTTTGCTATGATTTCTGTGTAAATAAATAAAAGCAATTATAAAAGTTAATAAAAATTAAAATTTATGACTTTTAAATTTGAAAAGTGATTAAAATTAATAGGTGCTAATATAATAAAACACACTTGGCAACTCTGGCTACCTGCCTGACCACTGTGGGTGTTAATGAATATGGATAATATGATTTTTATTCATTAAATTAATTTTATATTTTAGTAAAATTGATGAGCTCTGATTTTTTGGTTTTTAAATCTGAAAATATAAGCAAATGTATGTTTTAGTATAAATAAAAGTTGTGAAGATCTAAGTGAGATTCAATCCCCTCCTTGATTATTAATACTTTGGTCCTTTTCTACTTGGGTACTCGAATTTATTATTATATTTTCCATCTGTGAGCCGTTTTCAGCCTCCTACAGTCACTGTTACTTTGGACAGCATCCAATTTCGAGTCGCTGTGACCCTGAGTCACTCTTCTTTCCCCTGTGATCTCCGGGACAAAGCACTTCAAGAACGCTTTCCCATATGCCGAAGCCCCTTTCCCAGTTCGAAGAACTATTGACAATTCACGCCGCTGGCTGGCTGGCTGGCTGGCAGGCTGGCATCGCGCGCTCTCTTTTATTGTTGCATGCGATTGGGAATGGGGTTAAAAATTTAAATAAAATGCACATGCAAAAGACGCGCGCGCAAAAAAAAAAGGGGTCGAAGGGGAGAAAGCGGACAGAAAGAATCACAGAAGACAGCGTCAGTAGCAGCAACTGTAAAGAGAGAAGACTACAACAAAGACCAGGCTCATAATTAAAAGCGAGCGTTCGACTGGCACAGAATGCTGAGAAAACTAAGAACTTTCCATACAGCCTCCGCCACCCAGAAACCTTTTCCACATTTAAATAATAGATTATACTATTCAGATCGTTCGTATATAGGAAATTATATAGTCAAAGCCTAGAAGAAAGATTGTGCTTTAAAAGTAAATAATTCTTTGATATTATTTTAGCTTAAGATTAAATCAAAGCTAAGAAATATGCCTTTTAAGCCTTATTTATTATTTTTACATAATTCTAATATTATGAATATATTGTAAGCCTTACCTAAGGTATTTAATTAATTTCCCTTTAACTATAAAATAACATTATTTCTATGTCTATCGCCTTGGCGATAGTGCAAAATATACGCCTCCTAAAAATCACAATAACCACAGATAACGTGGGTGGGAGTTGTCCATCGAAACCTACAAAAATCCCGTTCGTTCTGGAATCTGGTTTCGCTTTTTTTCGGATTTTTGAGTTGGATTTTGGGTTGTGACAGATAAATGTCAATAGAGCGAGACAGACAGAGCTACCTCCTCCTCATCCTCCTCCTCCTCGACTCGTATCTTTCTCCGGAGCAGCCGTCGCATGCCCATCAACAACAAATCAATGACGACGACACATGTTGGACATCCCAACTTGAAACCGAGGAGGAAAAGTGAGGGAAGGAGAGCGGGGAGAGCGCTGTAGCAGCATAGGGAACACCAAGGAATCATGATGCACTGGAATGAAATATTGTAATTTAAATATAGTTCATAATTAATTATTATTTATGGCGAAAATTGCCTTATCCTGTCACTGGTTAACTACATAAGTAGTACTATTTTCTAAAAATCGGACTTCAACATCTTAGCGTTTCACCAAACTCGTACTTGAGAATTTTAAGCGCACTTTTTGCTACAATTTTAGTAATTTTCGTTTGATTTTCGTGTTGATTAAATAATTAATTATTAAACTTATTTCCAAAGTTCCCAGCTTATCCTATTCTTCAGCAGTCTTCACCGAATCTCTTATGATATTCACTTAGCGAACTATCCTGCGTTTTCTCGCAGTGCCCCTGAGACATCTACAATGCAAGCGTTTAAGCATTTGGAAGCAATTACCGCAGCAATGAAGCGTTGAATGAATGGGAATGAATGACCAAGAACGGCAGATGAGCAAAGGGGACGGCGGGGTATACAAAAGCCAGAAAGGGAAAGAGATAGAGTGGGAGAGGGTGGGGGGGCTGAAAAAGACACAGGGACACACGTGTGGATCAGTTTGCATCGCCTGGCAAACGAATTTATGTACATTTTTGTGCATATTTCCTGGGATTTTGGATGCTCCTCTCTTCCTCTTGTTTATCAGGATTACTTACTTAGTGGAAACGACAAACGGCGCAGGAGGAGGAGGTTCGGAGGGCGGAAACACGAGACGCTTCAAATGCCAATGAGCCAGATGAATAAAATGCGGACCAATACAGTGAATTAAGGATAAAATGAATGCCCAAGAAAAGTATTAATCAAGTATTAAAGATTTAAATATTTTTTTTAACAGGTGTGGGCACAGAATCTAAAAATCGGAGCCACCTAGCTTAAGCTAACTACATTTCAAGGAATTTTAATTTTATTTGTAAACTCTTTAATTATTAATTATACATTTAACTTTAATAAATATTTTAGAAAGCATATTATATTAATTTCCTAAATATAAATGTATTAATCCCCCTTATTGTGTGTCCACTGTACTTAAGCCTCTGACTTTCGGCGGATAATCGAGAGCGGAACAACGGAACAACGGAAGAGCCGAATGAATTCTTTTCTAAAAAAAAAAGAAGACGAAAGAAGAAAGGGAAGGCGTTGGAGAAATGATCACCGCAGAGGAAAGGTTGTTTTATGGGCGGCGAAGAAGCCAGAGAGAGAGAGAGAGAGAGAGAGGGGAAATTGCTCTAATTGCCGCACTTTTGACTTTGAATTTGTATCTTCCCTTCTTCTTCCTCCCCACTTTTTGGTCTGCTTCATATTTTTCTTGTTTTTTTTTTTTTTTTTGGTTGGCCCTTTACGCTTTGCTGTTGTTGCTTTTGTTTATCTTCTGCCTCTTTAGTGTTGTTATGATTGCAGTTGTTTTTGTTATTTTGTGTCCGATGACAGCTGAAAATTGGAAGGAAGCGCCACAGTACAGTGGGGCAAAAGAGATTAAAATTTTAAATTAATTAATTGTCATTTAGTGAACGGTTAAGTCATATTTTAAAAATTAATATAATTCTTTCAAGACTTAACCATTAAAGCATAAAATTAAGGTATTAAGTATTTAATTCCTACTATATGCCAGTAAGAAAATAAACTTAATGCTTCTATTAAAAAAATCATGAACCCTTTTTTAATTTATTAATTAATCATCAATCTAATTTTTTTCCTATTAAAATAACAAAAAATAAAAAAAACGAGAAACTACCGAAATGTTTATTTTTAGGTCTTCACCCTAATCTCAAAGTCAGGAACTAGACGTGGATATAAAATCGATTAATTGATGTTGAATTGAATTTTCTACAATAGTCGATATTGTTTCTACAATAATCGGGATTATTTATCCCATAATCGAAATTAAAATATAATACATATACGATACAAAATAATCAAAATAAATTGTAATTTTTAAAAGGAAACAAAAAAATATTTAAAAATCAATGCCTAGAAAATGTATCTATTAGTATCTCTGCAAAAACGCATACAAAAAACATTAACACATTAATTGGTATTCCTGTGGGGGAGAAATATATTAAAAAATAAAAAACAAAAGCCTCCTAATTTAAATACCAAATTCCACTGTGCGTCATCCTCCAATCATGGACCGAGAAAAAAATCTGTAACGCCTTCCACTTCCGTCAGCTGATGTATTTTGTCTTCTTTTCTTTACATATTTTCGTAAAGTTGAGGCTTCCTTGGTGTCTTTTATTTGCCTGTTTGCGCTGGAATTTCAATAGAAAATTTTAAATATTAAAGTTTTGTGTGCTTAGCGTGTTTTCGTATTTGTCTGTTATGTATATTTGTGTATATGTATATGGCCGTGCGCGGGCTTGTTGTTGTTTGGAAATTAAGTTTCGGCGTTGATACTTCTATTTAGTCAGGCTGAAAATTCGGTTCTTTTTTTACGATTTCAATTTCGATTTCCACCTCAAGTGGGTGCCAACGAGGGGATGAGAGGGAATTGCGAGATGCGGGAGATGTGTGATGAGCGCTTCCGTTTCCGGCTGTTTTTTTAGTAGGCCAATTATTATGCTACTCAAACCGTTCGAGCGCAAATAATGCCAACAGACAAAAACTGAAAAAGAAATAAAGAAAAAAAGGGAAATATTACAGAAAAGGTAGCCGACTCGCGGGCATCCATTAATTGGGTGAAGATGGTTAGATAAAGTCATTGAGTTGGGAGACTATAAGGTTAATATATGTATTTCCCGTACAGTTTTTACAACAGTTATTTTATAAATTAGGAAATAAAATACTTTTTAAAGCATTTCTACAGTAAAACCCCAATTAGAGGGTCTACTTTCCCGAGACTTCACTGTAAGTCAGCTCTTTGCTATTTTTTAAGGGGCACAACACGTCAATAATGGCGCTCGAAAAGAAGTTAAAGAAGAAAACACACAATCGAACGGAGGGAGAGCAGTGAAGCGAGGTCCACGCAGGTCCTACGAAAGAGATCTTAACCCCTCCACCCCCACCCGCACCTTTAATGTGAAAATCATGCAATGAACCAAATTCGAACGGAAATGATTCACACTCCAGCTGAACTACAATTTCAGGGGGGAGAAAAGGCGGGAAAAGGAGAGAGGCGGCGAGCGTCGGAATTCTCGGAGGGGAGTTCTCGTATCGGAATTGCGTTTTCAACAACTGTTACAACAACAACAGTGCCGCCATTTGAAACAACAATAACATATGTTGTTGTTGTTGCATGTTTTCAAATGAAATGGAAGTCCGAAAGAAAGGAGGGGTAGAAATGCACTTTAATAAATATTTAATATAATTTTTAAGGCCACCAAATACAAGGGATTAATAAATATAAGTAGCTTTACAGGAGTGCCACAGGACTATTATTTGTGGTATAAATATTTGTAGCATACTTTTGGGCATCACTTTAAATGATTTTAAATCTAAAAAACGGTATTAATAATAAATACATACATATATATTAATATATTCTTTAAATTTCTTATATTGCTAAATATCTTAATTTCTGGGAATATTTGTAGCATACTTTTGGGCATAATTTTAAATGATTTAATATCTTAAAAACGGTATTAATAATAAATATATACATATATATTGATACATTTCCTAAATTTCTTGTATAAATAAATATCTAAATTTATGGGAATATTTGTAGCCTACTTTTGGGCCTCATTTTAAATGATTTAATATCTTAAACACGGTGTTAATAATAAATATATACATATATATTGATACATTTCTTAAATTTCTTGTATAAATAAATATCTAAATTTATGGGAATATTTGTAGCCTACTTTTGGGCCACATTTTAAATGATTTAAAATCTAAAAAACTGTATTAATAATAAATATATATGTACATATATATTAATAGATTCTTTAAATTTCTTGTATTACTAAATATCTAAATTTCTGGGCATCATTTTAAATGATTTAAAATCTAAAATGCATTAATACATTTCTTAAATTTCTTGTACAAATAAATATCTAATTTTTTGGGAATATTTGTAGCATACTTTTGGGCATCATTTTAAATGATTTAAAATCTGAAAGCGGTTTTAATAATAAATATATACATATATATTGATACATTACTTAAATTTCTTGTATAAATAAATATCTAAATTTATGGGAATATTTGTAGCCTACTTTTGGGCCTCATTTTAAATGATTTAAAATCTAAAAAACTATTAATAATACATATATACATATATATTGATACATTTCTTAAATTTCTTGTATAAATAAATATCTAAGTTTTTGGGAATATTTGTAGCATACTTTTGGGCATCATTTTAAATGATTTAAAATCTGAAAACGGTTTTAATAATAAATATATACATATATATTGATACATTTCTTAAATTTCTTGTATAAATAAATATCTAAATTTATGGGAATATTTGTAGCCTACTTTTGGGCCACATTTTAAATGATTTAAAATCTAAAAAACTGTATTAATAATAAATATATATGTACATATATATTAATAGATTCTTTAAATTTCTTGTATTACTAAATATCTAAATTTCTGGGCATCATTTTAAATGATTTAAAATCTAAAATGCATTGATACATTTCTTAAATTTCTTGTACAAATAAATATCTAATTTTTTGGGAATATTTGTAGCATACTTTTGGGCATCATTTTAAATGATTTAAAATCTGAAAGCGGTTTTAATAATAAATATATACATATATATTGATACATTACTTAAATTTCTTGTATAAATAAATATCTAAATTTATGGGAATATTTGTAGCCTACTTTTGGGCCTCATTTTAAATGATTTAAAATCTAAAAAACTATTAATAATACATATATACATATATATTGATACATTTCTTAAATTTCTTGTATAAATAAATATCTAAGTTTTTGGGAATATTTGTAGCATACTTTTGGGCATCATTTTAAATGATTTAAAATCTGAAAACGGTTTTAATAATAAATATATACATATATATTGATACATTTCTTAAATTTGTTGTATAAATAACTAACTAAATTGTTTCCTAGAATTTATTCTTAGTATCAATTAAAGCTTGAGAGACCCCACAAACACACACACTACCCGGCCAATGTCAACGCAAATATATCACTTCCTGTTCCTTCAGCTTCCCCCTCTCCCCCCCCCCAAACCGGGCTTTCCCTCTCGATTTCCTCAGCAATACAGCTAAGCTCCGACAAAAGGTTCAAAGGTCAAGGATTTTCACGTTTAATTAGACATGAGACGGAATGGGCGTCGGCGTGGGCGGCGCCTTGCAGCTGAAGGATCTGAAGGCAGAAGCGGCATTTAAATTTCCAATTAGCCGCCTTCAGGTTAAATACCTGAGTGACACAAAGAAGTGTTTGAAGCTTAAGTCCGAGCCGACCAGCGTGGCCAAGCCAAGTGCTGGGCGGGGGAAAAAGGGGGAAAAGCGGATGAAAATGGGTGGAATGGTTGTTGGCTATTGTGTCTGGCATTTGTTGCTCTTTAATTATGCTTCAATTTATAATTAAATGATCTTGGCAATATTTCAATACTTCATTTTGTAAATTGTCGTCTAGTGAAATAATTTTCATTCAGTCCCCGGCTGATTGATGTCCTTTGTACGTATTGCTTAATGGCATAATCAGCTTAAGGAATAATAAATTGAGTGCCGAAACTACTGGGCTATTGAATAACCGAATTTATTGGGAAATTATTAGAGGTAAATGCTTGAGTTAAGCCTTGAAACTTGGGAAATTGAATGAGAATGGTTATCAAGTGGAAAATCCATTCAATGTTTGTATTTAATATTTGAAATAGAAAGGATTTAGTAACGGAATGTGTTAGTTAACTTTTACTATTCAAGTTTCCTTTAAATTTACTAAATATAATTGTTTAAATATTTATTTATTGCTTTTGTATATTTTATATTTACCTTTTGGGTGACAAAATATAGCAATTATCCCCCAAGGGTATTCTAAGGTTCGTTCTAATCCCACCTTCCATGAACTTGTGCCTGTATTTGCCATGACGTCTTTGAATCCAGACGAGACGTTTTCCGCTGTTCTTTCTCTTGACATTTTCCCCCGCTGCTCCCGCTTTTCCCGCTTTTGCCACCATTCCCAGTCGCCTTTTTAAGTTGTTTTCTCGAGACCGACGCATGCCATTTGCCATATTTCAATTGCATTTTAATTCATTTGAGTGTGTGCATTTTCAGTTTCTTTGCCATTTAACCCCTTCGAGCCAGACACTTTGCCAGTTTTCCCCGCTTTTCCTACACTCAGCCTGATGAATGCCGGATGAACACATAAAATGGTGAAATAAAATTAAGTTTTGCCAGGTAACATAAATGGGATTTGTATTTATATTTTTGTGATAGTTACTAGCCCATATTTTGCCAATAATCTTTAATCTCTTTAAATACTATTTGGCTTACTTGGAATGGCGGGGATTTGTTGTAATTGTTACAGTGTAGCCATGTGTCAGCGAAGAAGCCTCGAGGAAGTCGACTGAAAGACCGGAGTCTGGGACTATTTTGCCATTTTACCATTTAATTATTCTGAAAGGGATATGTGCGTGTGTATATTTACGTTCACACTCCATGGGGTTAATGTAAATTTTTGGTGGCAAATTTTATGGGAAACTTTTGGGGTTTTTGGCTTAAGGGATTTTGCCAACTGGAATTCGTAAATACGAGTGGCATAATATTTGAACTAAAATGTTAGTCTCTACTTAATCAGTATTATGCAACTTAAGTGGATATTCAAGGGGCTAGGCAGTAATTTCTGGCTGTTAATAAACTGAAGCCTTAATTTTTGGATTTTTCCCGCTTTCATTTCCTTGTCTTATCTTTATCTTATTGCCATTCTCTTGCTTTTTCTTGCTTGGCTTTAAGGAACCTTACTTTTTACGGTTTTTTAATTTTTTCTTGATTTGATTTCCATTTCCGGCATCCGCTTTTCCTCACGAAAATATGTTTTTCCGCTTCCCTTTTCCCCCTTGGTTCTTGCAGTTTCTCATTTGTTTATTGGCGTCTTCTTCGCTTTAATAGCTTCATAAAAATTTCTTCATTTGATTTCATGTCAATTTGGCTCTCCGCCGCCCTTAACAACCTGCCTTTCACCCCAAAGTGATCCAAATAAAATAATAAAATGCAAGTAAATGAAAATGAAACGCAAATAAAATTTTATTAACTTAAAGTGAGGGACATTTTGCGGTTTGTTTGGCCTTTTAGGGCGCGTTAAATGTTAACACGAAATATTGCGAGCTAAATGAAGGCCCGAGAAGGCATCGTAAAAGCATTTTCCATCGCTCTGACTTTTCTTGTTAGCCCATTATTAAGTTATAAAATATAATACATTTATTATATAGATTTTTACGGCACGTATATACCTTGAACATGAATTTAATAGGAAACAAATTGAGGCATCAAGTGGTATTTATTGATTTTTAAATTGAGCAACAAGAACATTTTTAGTTATGGTATTTAGAATGGCTGAAAAATATTTTTTCGCTTAAATAAACCCCAACCGGATGCCCTTAAATTAGTAAAATATTTCCAGGAGGCAACAGAGAAACCCTTCGGAGTATTTAAGTCACAAACATTATTCGTTCGTTCCAAGTAGAGCCCATTAAAAGCGGATTCCGAGTTGGTTGTACGATCTGAAGCATAATTTCAGATTCCGCTATTTTTTTTTATCGCTTCCTCTTAACCGACAATCACTTTCAGTCTCCCCACTCGGTCTGCGGAATGCTTAAAATAGATGCTTAGTTTAGGAAAAAAAAAGGTGTGGTATTTTTGCCTAGTTTCTCTCCCTGCCAACAGGCAGGACCTCAATGAATTTCCGGACTCGGGGATTTCAGCCGGCAGCGGGGCACGCTTCGTTTAGTTATACAAAATATTTCCGCCCCATCCCTCCGTCTGGCGGGGACTCCGGGGGGTTCTCTACTTGATAAAATTAAATTTATTCATAATTTCTTCAAACAAAGGGAATGTATTTTTCTGGCGTTTTTTCTGCTCCCCTTTTTTGTGCGGTTTTTGTATTTTATTTTATTATTTTGTGTTTACTTAAAGTGCTGTGCAGCTCGCTCAATTTCCTGGAACGATTTGCAAGCATATTAAGAGTTAGTGGTAGGAAGGGGGAAGGGTCTTGAGATGGTGTGGGGGCTTTTGAGGAGCTCGCTTGACGGCTTGACAAATACTGACGAATTGTTTGGCTTGGCCAACATTCAAATAGAAAAGCAAACGACGTACCAGAAATAAACGAAGAAATTAAGCTAGGCAATAGAGGATACTGTCTCGACCATGAAACACCCGGTCTTGAAATATTTATTATTATTTAAATATTACCTTTTAAAGCGTTGGCGATAATAATAAATCGTAGGAGGAGGTATTTGTAAAAATGAAAATATAATTAGACATTAAAGACAGACCCTTAAATATTTCTTTGCATACTTTTGGACACATTTTTTAAATTGATTAAAAATCTCTAGATATTTCCGAGGCATCCCTGTTATATTTAATATTTTATAAAAAAAAATAGGAAATTTTAATTTAGACGTTAGGGGTTTGAGGTTTACTGGAAAAAATACAAAATTATTAAGCTAAAAAAGTTTCCTTTCCCTTGATTTTAATTACACTTTGCTGGGTTTTGAAATTTTGAAAACAAGTAAATTTTGTAAAATTTAACAATAAAGACAAACCTGGATATTTTTTGTATAATAAAAGGACCTTGTTAATTGTCTTAAGATTTCTAGTAATTTCTGTGGCTATCCTGTTTCCAATTTAAGAGCGTGACAACCCTTTAATTATAATTACATCTTTGCTAGGTGTTAAAATTTTGATTAAAAATAAACTAAGTAAAATTTTACAATGAAGACAGGCCTCAAAATATTTTTTAGCACAGTTTTAAACACCTTTGAATTTTATTTAATTAATTTAAAATCTTAAGCAATTTCTGTGGCAACCCTGGTACCTATTTTATAAATTGCTTAGATAACCCTACCCTTTGAAGTTCATTCTCTGGCTGGCATTAGTTCTCATTCTTGATCAGCGACTGTCTGAAGATGCAAAGAAAAACAAAGATACCAGTAGCTGGAAAAACAAATGGAAGGCCAGAGGAAAAGCGAGCCAAGAGAGCGGAATGGAGAGAGAGAGAGAGAGAAGGAGAGAGACCGCACAATAATGGGGAAAAAGGAAAGCAAAGTAGGAAATTATGATATCATCTTTATGACGCCATTATGGTCGCTGTCGCTGTCTTGCTTTCCGCCCCCTTTTTTCTACCCCTTTGCCACATCGGCTGTGTGTGTGGGTGAGTGTGTTTGTATGTGTGGGTGTGTGTGTGTGTGGTTTCGCATACCCCTTCTGTAAACATGCTATGACTAACTGTCATGACCCCCGTGAAAAGCCCCTTCCTTCTCGGAAAACTGTTGTAAATGTCAAAGACCGGGAAAAGCAACACGCACACTTGCACACCCCCACACACCCACACACACACATGCATGGTGAAAATAGGAAAACGCGAAGGCAAGAGAGCAGCGAAATGCAACAGTTTTCCACAGACAACTGTCCGTTTGGCTGTCTTTGGGTTAAGCCAAAAGGGTTAAGAGCGCCCTAAAGCCAAATAAAAAGTAGCAGATTCTTTTTGCGCCATTTCGAAACCGCAAGAATGTGAAAAAAACGAAAACGAGGACCAAAGGGTAAGTGGTTGGAAAATGCGGTGGAAAATGGGGGGAAAATAGGGGGAAATAGTGTGACTTTAAACTAAATTTCGATAATGGCTTTGCCCTTCTCAGTCGAACTCAAAACAACTGCAATATTGATGGCGATCTCTTTATTTTAAAGGGAATAAGGAAAGAAATAAATAAAGAGAGAGGTTTATAAACTTAACTAATAAAAGGATAAATACATTTTTAAAATATGAATGCATAGAATAATTAATAATAAATAAAAATAAGCAACAGAAAACTTTAAAACCATCCCTTTCCCCTTTTCTTATGTATTTGGATTGCATTTATTTATAATTTAGAGCATTTCCTCACTGCTTGTCCTTTGACAAATGTTTAATTATCTATTTTCTGTGAATTCTTACCTTAATATAAATCTATTTAAAATATTTTGCTTCAATATATTGTATAGAATTAATAAATACACATTAAAATAACTCATAAACCATCCCTTTCTCTTTTTATTATTTATTTGCAATGCATTTATTAATTATTTCATGCATTTCATGAATTTTTGTTCTTTGGAAAATACCTTAAATTGTTTTGCTGTAAACTCTTACCCTATAATATATCTATTTTAAATATGTTGCTTTAATAAAAAGCATACAATAATTAAATAATAATAAAAATAACATAAACCTTACCGTTTCCCTTTTATTTTTTATCCGCAAGGTATTTGTAATGTTTTTTTTCTTGTATGCACTTTTTCAGTTGTTGTTCTCTGACAAATATATAAAATAATTTGCCCACCTATAACTTATCGATTTTAAATATTTTTTTTGAATAAAATCAGTGGAATTATCTGTGAAAAACACACCACATAAATTCTTTGTCTATTTCTTGCCGATTTGGTGGAATGGAAACTTTCACTTGTGTTAAACTCTTGAAAAACCACTGAAATGTTTAGTTTTGGCCTAAGTCCCGCACCTGGGATAATTATGCCAAAGTTGGCCCCTATATCAGGACCCCCTTTTGGCATCCCCCTTGGAGTTATCCCCCCTCTAAGCTGCTTTTGTTTTGAGCTGTTTTACGTCTTATGCTAAGGCCAAAGTCTCCCATAAATTTAATGATGTTTTTGCCTCAGCCTCGGCTGGCTGCTCCTTCCTTGCTTTCACAATTCTTCTCAGTTTTTTTTCTTGTTTTGTTGCGTGTTTTCCAGGCTTCAGTTTTTGTTTTTTTTTTTTTTTTTTGCTTCCAAGGTGGGGGCTGGGTGGTGTTGAGGGTGCTCCTAATGAACGCGCTGATGAGGCGGGCGCATAAAACTTGACTTCCAACTCAGCTTCCAGCGCGGTGTCTAACGTCCTAGAAATAACATTTGTAGGTAATAAATTCAAAAGATAATACACCCACAAGGCCCCGGTACGGGGTTCTATTCTCGGTATCTTTCTGGCCTCTTCTAGGCTCCACATAACTCGACTCACGGCTCGGCCCTCCCTCGCACTTATGCACTGCGAAGAAAATCGCAAGTAAAGAAGAAAAATTATAGCGGGAAAAATCTAATCAAACACTTCACTTAATGGCTTAGGTAAGCTCTATGAAGTACAGCTGTTTCTAGGCTTAGTCAATGTCTGACCAACCACTTGGGACTTCTTATTATATATATAACTCACTGAACTTCTAACTTGTTCAGTGAGTTATACGATTTTAAATTAGCATTTCAAATGTTTGATTCCTAAAAGAAATAACAAAAAAATTAACAATAGAACTATAATACGAAATATAGAAATCAGAGGACAGACGTTTACCGACCGACTAGTTGGGAATTCTTATTATCTAAGGGGTTGTACATTAAGCGATATAGCTTATTCGCTTCACTTATTTCAGAGATTTTTAATCCGCATACATTTAAAGACGTACAGGATTAAAAATATATATTAATACTAATATCATAATACCAAATCATAATACCAAATAATAATTCCAAATCATAATACCAAATCATAATACCAAATCATTGTACCAAATCATAATACCAAATCATAATACCAAATCATAATACCAAATTATAATACCAAATCATAATACCAAATCATAATACCAAATCATAATACCAAATCATAATACCAAATCATAATACCAAATCATACTACCAAATCATAATACCAAATCATAATACTAAATAATACAAAATACTCAAAATTCTCTGACCGGCAAGTTGGGAATTTTAATTACTTAAAGATTAAGCTCTAAGTTCACTGACTTAAAAGATTTGTATATGATATATGAAATATATATTATATATTATATTTTTTTTTAATATACATTTTTCCTTAAATTTAATGTGTCTCCATTGATTTTTTGCAGTGCACTGATTGCATTGCCTAGCAAAGCCCGAGTATAAATTTAGCAGAGTGCTCCGTGGAGCGGCGGCGGTTGCTGGGTGGTGGGGCGTGAAGGGCCCACGCACATTGAAATATTACACCTGCAATTGGCGATGTTGGGTCGCGTTTTTGTTTTCCGTGAGCGTGGGCGGGTGTTAATGAGGGTGTGGTGCGGTGTGTGTATGAGTACGGACTGGATGGGTTGTGGGCGGGGTCAAAGGTTACTGCGGATAATGATGCGCTTATTAATGCCAGTCACCGTCTTCATTAACTGAATGTGTGTGGGTTCTAAGTTTAGATTTCTTTTTTCTATATTTTTTTCTTTAAGTCTTCCAGCTGATAGGTTTCTATGGAAATGGGAAAGTATTTTTAACCTAAAATAATCTCTCAGTCTTAAAAGTATTTAAATAAAACGTTTGCTATAGTTTTCCCTATATTAAAGGTAGCCAAAGGCTGCAAAATCTATTAAAATGTTGAGTATTCCTCAAGATATGATCCCCTGAAAGCTGTAACATTTACCAGCTAAGCTATACCTTTTCCTGATGCCACCTCTCAATTCTCTTTGTACAACATTTGCCACTTAAGCCACAAGAAAAACCCAAAATGATGCGGAGGAGGACGAACACGGCTACAAAAAAATAAAAACAAGAAACAAAAAACGAAAAACGAAAAAACGAAAAACAGATTCTCCGCTTACAGGGGCGGGTTCTCTGGAGGGGGTGCCATTAGGTTACATGCTTGTAATTACAATTCAGGGAGGCATTTCGGGCGGAGCCTGGGGGGAGGGCACGGGCCCGAGAGTCCAGGGCAACCGCCTCCATCCTTATGTCCTGAACCTTATCCAGAGACTCCTGCCGGGTCATCGAAGCCGGGGAGTTTCGGGCTCGTCTCGGGCCAAGTCCCCTGCCCACATATGCAGATTGTCTTCTGGCCCCAGCCTTTTTTTAGGGTCTCCTTTTTGTTTCTTGCTGGTGAACAACACAGAAATTATGTCATAAAAATGTTCCAGCTAATGTCGAGCACACACACACACACTGCCCAAAGATTATCCTTGAAGCTCGCGACATCCTAGGAAAGTCTTTAAGTTTTTGTTTAATCTTTATTTGTAATATTAATAATAAAATATAGGCGTAAAGTGCAGGATGCTTAAGAAAATCCCCAGTATATTATCCCTTTTCCACATTTTCTCCCAGTGCATACGTGCATACTAAAAGCAAAAAAAAAAAAAATACACACAAAGGAAGCCGCAGCCACAAAATGCCGCATTAAAATCACAAAATATAAATACAATATGCAGGGCTTTGTGGCAACACTGAGTTCGGAAGGAAGCAGGGAACTTTTATGTTTATGGAAAATTACGTGAAAGGTTGGGGGAGGTTCGACAAAAAAAAAAAAAAATGATGGGGAAAAAACAGGACAACAAAAAAAAAAAAAGAACTGATTCCGAAAGGTGGTCGGAGGTAAGTGACTAACTTTCGAAAGTTTGCCAGCGATAAAAGGGGCTACGTTATCAATATGGAATATTTCCGGCAATGGAAAAAGTTATAACAAGTGAGAAAGCTACAGTCGAGTGTGACCGACTGTGAGATACCCGGTACCCAAAGTACGTGAAATTAAATAGCACACAGACATGGATAAAAAAAATGTTGACAAATAAAGACAAATGTTGCCAAAAACATGTTGAGCAAAGTTTAAAAGAGACAAATTCATTACGAATTAATACTGCCCCCGAAAGCACGCAACACTTTTTTTCGCTACTGCCGTTGTGGCTCAAGAGGAGAAGAAACTATTGTTTAATAACTTCCATGTTTATCATCCGATTTAACTCAAATTTTTAGAAAACGTCCGCAAATGCCTACTTATTAATTTTATCTATTTACTTTAGGCCAAAAATTACGACTATTGCATATATAAAGTTTTTTAAAAAAATTCGGGGGCGTGGCCAAATTTTAAAACAAACTTGATCTGCGTGCAACAGATTCCAATGTTGTCACCAAATTTGGTAACTCTAGCTCTTATAGTCTCTGAGATCTGTTCTTTCACACGGACAGACAGACGGACAGACGGACCGACGGACAGACGGACCGACGGACAGACGGACATGGCTAAATCAACTCGGCTGGTGATGCTGATCAAGCATATATATACTTTATGGGGTCGGAGACGCCTCCTTCTGCCTGTTACATACATTCTCGGTTAGCACTAACTTATAATACCCTTGTACCCTATGGGTACCGGGTATAAAAACATCCAAAATAAATAAATAAATGGGGAATTTATTAAAAATGATTATACATAAATAAATGTTGGTGAAAATGAGATATTTTTTAAGCTTTGTTATTAAACAAAAAAAGTGGTTTATTTTAATTAATGAAGAATTTTTACAGGCGCTCTTTTCTCATAAATAAATACAGTAAAATGGCAATGGGATTTTATTTACAATGAAAAATTTGGGAATATAATTTGTGTGAAATTGTTAACATAACTAATAAGGCATTTAATATTTGGCAAAAGCATTTGAGTATATATATAATATATAATATATATACAATTATATTTTTAATAATTTCTTTATAAGAAAACATGTATAATTTTTCTTAGGGTTAATAACACAAGATTTTCAGATCATTTCTATCTTTCTTGATATTTATTACAGATAAATCTCCTTCAGCTGGCACACCCCTTTAATAGTTTTCTTTTCCTTTCAAAACTTAAGTCACACTAAAACGCACCTATTCGTAATCCCCGCCAATTAAAAATCGTATAATTCCTCGAACTATGAGCTAAGACTAAGGACAAGCTGAGTCAAAAGTCTCTGGTTTTATGATTTTTTAAGCCCCCATTAAACTGGCAGATGTGTGGCTCGTAAAATGTGAGTGATGCCCCCGTGTACTTGGTGCGTATTTTCATATTTCCAGCTTCCTGCATCTCTCCTGTATCTGTCTCGTGTATCTTGTATCTTTGCATCTAGCGATTCATTATTCTTTTTCCATTGTCAGCCGTCGCATTACGCCCCCACTCGCTGCTTTTTTTTCCATTTGCCTGGCCTTTAATGTGTCACCGTAGACATCTATTAAAACTTCATTCATATTGCGGTCGGCAGGATACACGCGATGAGCAGGATCCATCCGAGGAGCGCGCGCTCGCATTCAAATTTGATTTCGAAATAGAAAGCAGGGAGGGGGAGCAGGAGGGGGCTCCGCCGAGAACAAATGCCAGAAATTAGATGAGCTCAGCTCAGCTTTAGATTTAGATTGGGATTCGGATTCGGATTCGGATTTAGCAGCAAGTCCATCTGTCAAACATTGTGCCCGGTGACAGTGTCTGTGGCTTTTTATATTGTTTGCCGCCGAGTGGCGGGGAAAACTCCTAGATTGCTGGCTGCCATTATGCACTCGAAGAAAATAATGGAATTCTAACTTAAGTAGGTCAAAAATGTATCGATAATTTAGAGCTCGTACACTCAACCCATACAAGTCTTTTGGTTCAGCTTCCAAGACTTAGAAGAAAGAAACTTAGGAGAGCGATCTTTCTTAGCTCTCAAAATAAAAACTCTCGTTCGCTGTTTTGCTTGTACATTGCAGGCAAACCGTGGAAGAGAGAGAGAGAGAGGTAGAACGGAGTTTGTGTGAGAGAGCAAGCCATGGCAATGCTCTCTCAGAGTGCAACTAAAAAGAAACTTTCTCGTTCGCTTTTGCTTGTACATTGCATGCAAACCGTGGAAGAGAGAGAGAGAGAGTGCAAGAGAGATAGAACGGAGCTCGTATGAGAAAGGTTGCCATCTCTCTTGCAAGCCATGGCGATGCTCTCTCAGAGTGCAACTAAAAAGAAACTCTCTCGTTCGCTTTTGCTTGTACATTGCATGCAAACCGTGGAAGAGAGAGAGAGAGAGAGAGAGTTAGAATGAAGTTTGTGTGAGAGATGTTGCCGTCTCTCTTGCAAGCCATGGCGATGCTCTCTGAGAGTGCAACTAAAAAGAAACTCTCTCGTTCGCTTTTGCTTGTACATTGCACGCAAAGCGTAGAGCAGAGAGCGAGAGGGAGTGATAGGGAACACATAAATTTACATTCCCTTCTGAATTTTTTATAAAAATGTAAATGTGAAGCTTAGAATAGAAATTTGAAGCTTAGAACTTATGAGGAAAAAAGAAACACAACATAAAATACAGAAAATATTCTAATTCCTAAAATCAAAAATCCAGTTAGTGAATATTTCGGATATTCATAAGTGAAATGAATAGTTTTTTCGAGTGCTTGCTGCTTATGATGATGTTGTTGCCTTTTTGATGGCTTGCTTTACTTTTTTCTCTCTTCCCTCCTCTCCTCTCTCCAGAATGTTGAAATATGACCACATTTCATCCGCGTAGAGTGTGTGTGTGCGTGTGTGTTGGGGCGCCTCCTGCCATTCTTATTTCCCCTACCCATGCCCAGTCGCCTTCCCAGACCCATTCCCATTTCACCTATGCTACCTGGCAACCATATGTGGCCTTTTATTACGATTATGATTACGTGTAAGTGCAGGAGTCGGGGCTGGGGATGGCAATGGCAGCGGCGATGGCGAACGAAAGGTTCTGTCCCCGGGCTGTGGCTCCATTAGAGAAATCAGAAACCGGCAACAGCTGACAGAATCGATATATATACATGTACATATATATATATGCGAGTATAATCCCCATTTCCCCAGCCCGGACAACCTCATTATGCTAATCACAATGATTAGAGCTGCCGCTGCCGCTGCTGCTGCTGCGAGAGCAAGAAGAAACCCTATACGAGGGTATATATGTATATATATATATAAAACAGAAACCAAAACCAATCCGAATCCGAAATCCCAGCTCCCAGCAATTTGTCACGCCGACTGGGAAGCCAACAATAATGCCGCCGCCGTTTTTATCGGCCGCATCTCAATCGGATCTCGCATCTCTGGGTGTCCCTCGGAAAATGAGCCAAAAACCAAAAAACCCAAAAACGAAACTACGGCGAAAATTAAAACAAGTGGAGATAGTTGTCGTTTGTAAAGAAGATGAATTACGGATACTCTTTGTTGAAGAAATCAAGGAAAAGTTTGTTTTTAAAGAATTTTCTTAAATATCTCTATGTACTTTATGTTTTAGAGAGGCTGTTCCTTAAGCAATTCTCTTCTTCTCTACTTATAATGAATAATACTATTTTTTATTCGTATTTTACTTAATTTTTTAAGATGGTGTTTTCTTAAATAATTCCCTTGTATTTAAATTATGTTTTAGAGAGGCTGTTCCATAATAATTCTTTTATTCTCTACCTATTAGTTTTTAAGGAGACTATTTTTTAAATAATTTTCCTTTTTTATCTACGTATTTTAGATAATTTTTAGAGAGGGGTTTCCTTTAATAATTTCCTGCTTCCTCGACGTATTCTACTTTATTTTTAAAGAGGCTGTTCAGTAATAATTCTCTTTTCTATAAATTTTCAAAGATTTTTAGATTTTATTTTTAAAAAATTTTCTTTTTCTCGAATTATTAAAAATACAGGCGCTCTTTTCTCATAAATAAATACAGTAAAATGGCAATGGAATTTTATTTACAATGAAAAATTTGGGAATATAATTTGTGTGAAATTGTTAACATAACTAATAAGGCATTTAATATTTGGCAAAAGTATTTGAGTTTATATATAATATATAATATATATACAATTATATTTTTAATAATTTCTTTATAAGAAAACATGTGTAATTTTTCTTAGGGTTAATAACACAAGATTTTCAGATCATTTCTATCTTTCTTGATATTTATTACAGATAAATCTCCTTCAGCTGGCACACCCCTTTAATAGTTTTCTTTTCCTTTCAAAACTTAAGTCACACTAAAACGCACTTATTCGTAATCCCCGCCAATTAAAAATCGTATAATTCCTCTCTTTAAATATTTATTTCTTCTCTTTGTATTTGAATTAATTTTTAGGGTGAATATTCCTTAAATAATATTTTAACTATGAATTTAATCAACTAAATCGAGCTACAATATTTTCTTTAATATTTTCCTGCTTACCAACTCCACCAAATAGCCATGGGACTTCCCTTTAAAAGACAACTTCGGGGCGGAGTAAGCCCAGTGATGGTCAGTGGTCAGTTGCCCAAGTTAAATCTGGAGTGGAAGCCAAAGACAAAGCCCTGGGCTTGATTGGAGCTCCAGTTCCAGTTTCGACTTTGTGAAAAAGACAAAGACAAGTTCTTGTTTTATTTTAACGTTGCCCGGCGACGGCGGCGTTGGCGATGTGCTCATTGATAATCATAATCAAGCTAATGATGCGCTGCCGATGATAAGCCACTGCCAAGGCACTGAAAGAAATTAGAGTTTCCCCTAAGCCTTAAATTGAGGCCATCAGGCACTCTTGTATTTTTTTCTAGATTTATTTTCCTCGAGTGTAAGACAGGCTTGTGGCCGGTACCATTTTCCAGACCGGGAGACCAGCTCTAGGCCGGAGGGCCGATCGCTAAGCCGCGGTGGCCGACTGGTGATTCCTCCTCAATCCCGGCCTGGGCTGGTCTTGCTCCCTTCCCCATCCTCGGACTACTTATCCGGGCCAATTATCTTTGGGAGAAAAAAAGCGATTGGTCGGCGGCTCATCGAAGAAGATTGGAGTGGACGCAGAGGAGAGGAGAGGAGAGTGCCGGCTAATGAGTGCGATTTGCTTCTTGTCTTGGCCACTAAATGCTCGCATTAGTTTAGATAAATAGCTTAATTAATACGTTTAGTCCCGCTGCCAGTGGCCAGTGCGAGTGCCAGTGTTTCGGCCACTTCGGCAATTACAACAATAACGAGCGGCAATTATTGGCCTAATGGCATTGTTTGATTTCCGCGCTGCACTTTTCGTTCCCGTAGTGCCAGAGATCCGCTAAGTGGGCAATATTTGTGGGAGTACTCGGGCTCACACACAGCTCACACACAACTCACACACACCCTGGCCTGTTTGGCCGGGCCAAATAGATAGATGGCCGCTTTCAAATGGCCGATTAGCGCATTTCCACACACGGCGGCCCATACATTAGGGTCATTCGCATAAATGGAGTGCCATAAATGCTTCGGCAGGGGGAAGTTCCCCTTTTTCTCGAGGGTATCAGCAAATCTAAGGAGGTCTTGGAGTTTTTCTATTTTTATTGGGTTTTATATTCCTTATTTTTATACACATATGTATATGAGATATTTGTTGTAACTATCAAGGTTGAAAACACTTTTACAATGGCAAATTAAGCTTTGTTTTCGTTTATTGATCATGCTAAAAGTTTTATTTATAAGTAGTAATCGAAGGAATATGTGTTTCTTAATAAAAATAAATAATATTAAAATAATAATCTCCCTAAAATTCAGTCAGCAAATTGTTTCTGTTGTCAGTTGCCGCTTGCTGACCGTTTGGTTGGGAATTCAAAGGCAACGCAAAGCTTTTTGATAATTTTTAAGGCTTAATTTATTAACAAAATTATTAATATATGTTTTTTTGCTTCTGTTTTGTTTAAAATCTTTGAAATTGTGAATTATATCAAAAAATTCTTCCTAATATTCGCATAGCAAATTGTTTCTGTCTCAGTAACCGCATGGTTGGGAATTCTAATGCAACTTAAAGATTTATTTATATTTAGTTATCTATTCTATATGTTTTTCTTAAACTAATATTTTCAAAAATGTAAAGAATACAAAATATTGTCCCAAAAAGAAGTGAAGCAGAATGTTTCTGTCATTACTAGCCGCTTGCTAACAATTTGGTTGGGAATTCTAAGGCAACCCAAGCGCTAAATGCGTTTATAGAATACATTTTCGTTTTGTTAATCATTTTAAAAGTCTTATTTATAAGTTGTGATCAATGGAATATAGTTGTATTAGTAAAAGATCTCTAAAAATTAAAATAATGAGAAGAAAATACATAGAGCAAGTTGTGGCTGACCGAATGCTTGGGAATTCTAGGGCAAGGCAAGCGCTAAATGCACCTTTACTACTGATAGAGATAAATTCTTGTTTATAATTATTTAAAAAACATTTTTAACATTCGTTAATTATTTATCACCTCCATCTGCCATCAAAAGATCTCCAGATCTATATCTGATTTAATTTCAAACACTTAAGATCTCATATTTCCGACACCAACGATGCGGGTATATATGTGATTATGGGTATTACCACACCCAAGATGGGCTTCCGGCGATTCACTGACCATACCGAAATCAATTTCTCACATTTTCGGTTTCATCTCGCGGATCGATTCGGGGCGATTTCCCTTTTTGCCCTAATGACTCTCCCGGATTGCAACAGAGAAAATGCCAAAGACAAAGGGTAATGCCGACCCGGCGACCGATCTGGAAAAAATCAAAAAATCAAAAACCGAAAACCAAAGACCGAACCGAAAACGCCCCCGAAAAAAACAAAGGCCGTGACTAATGCAAAATGCCGGAATATACCTCATAAACACCTCATCAGCGATCATTACGATGCCTTCTGCGAACGAAATTAGAGAATAAATAAGCCGCAGTCGATGGGTCTCGATGGTCGTACATATATGTCTCAATAAATAAGTCGGGCCAACGCCAACGATGTGGCGTCCAAACCATAAATCTCCGCGTCGATCGCGGCTCGTTAAAAAATTAAATTAATAAAACTTAATTTGCACACAAGGCACATCAAGAAATATCAAAAAAAGGAGAAGCTGCCCCAAAAACGAGACAATGGTCGTTGGGAATGCCAAATGACCAAATCAGATCACCAAATTAGCTGCCCACCACTTTCCGGAGATCATTCTCTTGGCACCGAGAGAAATTAGCACTAAATCGTATTACCAAAGAGAAGATATTTTGGTTTAAAGATGTGTTTAAATATTATTTCTAAATATTATTTGGTTGGAAGATTATAAAATATTTTAAAATGAAAATGTTGTTTCTTATTATTATTATAACTATTATTTATTGTTTTAAAAATACATATTAATATAATCTAGTCTAGAAAATATACATTGGACCTTTAAAAATATTATTTTTGGTCTAAAAATCTCTTAAGTAAAATCTAAAACAAAAACTAGTTGCTTTGCTGTGTTCCCCTTTTTCTTAGTTTTTTTTTTCGTATATATTTTTATGTATATATATACGTGTTGAATTGTAGTTGTATATATATAAAAGTAGTATTTTTTTCCTAGTTTTTTTTGGGGGCGTTTGCGGCAACGGCGTTTGCTGATAATGATCGATTTGGCGCTCGAGAAATGTGTCAAAAGCAACACCAAAGTCACTCGAATGAGTCGGCGAATTTGATTGGGCGGATGATTGATGAAACGGATTGTATCGGGGACAATCGAGAATTCGGGAATTGAGGAAAATAGTGAAGGACTTGGCCGGAAGGACCCTTATAATGGATTGTTCACCGTGCGAGGGAGTAGGTGGGGTTGTGTGTTGGAAATTAACGATAATTGGATTATAATTTGTTCGGCGACTTTTATGTCGAGTGCAGTTTACTTATCGAAATGCGGGGCTTGTATCTTGAAGCAGAGTTTTTTTAAGGAAACAACATAATTTATTTTATTAAAATATTTTAGATTTGATTTAAGATCACTAGAAATAGTTTTTATATTAAATTTTCCAGCTAGAACTTTAATTTGTCCTTAATATAGCTTTTGCCTTTCAGTTAATTTAAGAGTAGTTTAAGCAACAAATTAATTCTTTTTTTTTTTTTGGTCTGTTCCCCGCACATTTTCGCCAGATTTTCGATTTTCCAACTTTTCCCCCACACACACCACACCACACACACAATCGCACACACTCACCGCACTGAACCGCCGCTGCAAATCCAATTTGTTTGCTTAGGATGCGTGAACCACAAATCAATTATGCGCCCTCTTCAACAACAACAACAACAACTAGGACAACAACAACTACTACTAAACTACAATAAAAAGAAAAAAAAAAAACAAGAAAACAGCGGAAAAACTACACAGCTCGAATTAATGAAAATCAAATGAAAAGCGCCACATGCCGAGTGCACGGGGAAAAATACACGCTGCGTATCGATGTATCAAAGGAAAACAGAGTCCCGTCTGTTGCAGGTAGCACCCCCACCCCCCATATGCAGCAAATTCATTACGCAACGAAAATACAAGTACAGTGAACACTAATGGTAGCGAGTTTTATTTAGAAATTTGGAAAATATAGAAAAAAAAACGGATTAAAAGTGATCTAAAACTCGTTCAACCCTTTTTTAAAGGGAAATTTGGGAAAATATAGAAATATAGAACTCGTTTAACCTTATTTAAGAGGCTTCATTCTATATTTAAATATTTATTCAACAAGTTTTTATTTTAGAAATAAATATTATTATAATTTTAAATTAAATAAAATGGCTCTTAGATTTTTTTAAAGATTTTTTCTACCCATAATTGCAAATTTATTAAAGAAATTCAGAAAAATATACAAACAAATGGCTAAAAATTGATTAAAAACGCGATCAACCATTTTTCATGTGCTTTTAATTAAAAAAAAACCTTTTTTAAAAGGCTTAAATTAATACTTAGATATTAATTCATAATTTTAAATTCAATTAAACAGCTTTTTTAAATTTTTTTAAAGGTTGAAACCTACTCCAAAACGAAATAAGAAAGTAATTATTTCCCAAAATTTAAAGCCCATCTGCAAGTGTTCCCTGTACCAAAAATATTATCAAAAAAACCTAGGGAGGATGACAAATGAAGGGCCTAGCCTGGCCTGGTCCCGGCCTGGTGGATCCCAGCGGGTGATTTTTTCAAAGCCAATAAAGAGCTCCGATCGCTTAGCGTGAAAAATGTGTGTGAGAAAAGCCACACAAGTTGAAAGAATTCATTGATTGAGTTGCATTTCCTGATTTTTCGAAAAACGAATCTGAAACTTTCAACGGAAAACCCAAAGACCCCGACGAAACCCAAGACAACTTCGGGAAAAAAGAAATGTTGACAAAACAAATAAACAAAAAAAGAAAAACTTTGCGGCGCAAATTCAAAGAAACTAGAAGAAATTGAAAAGGAAAAACGAAGAAGTTGCAGCTCGAATTACGACTAAATCGGGAGAAACTCTTCGAATGACAGCGACATGAGCGGTGCCTGTCATTATCCTTCTTTGTGGAAATCCAAGCACTTTATCTGCCGGCGACTCTCTTTTTAGGGACTTCCATGAGTTTCGAGTGCTGGTCATTGATTTACATAAAACTCGCATTCGGATGACAAATGCAGGCAGGACCCCAGGACGCCGACCGCCTCTCTCTTTTTTAAGGCGCCAGAATCCGAGAGTTTGAAGTGGTCAAAAAAACAGAAAAGGAACTCTTCCAGCTTAGGGAAATTTGATTTTCATGTTTTGGATGTTTGGGTTACGCCCTGGGGCCCAGCTCTAATTTATGGGCCCCTTCGCGTGGTCATCTGGAAGTACTTACTCTCTCTATCTCTCTGGTTCCTAATTGCAATCGGTTCTGCCTGCAGCTGTCATCCGAGGACCCACTCCAGAGGGTCCTTAGTTTCAGGGACCTCTAGGGTCGCAAGAGTGGACTCGAGTTTTTGTAGGGTTTCATTAGGAACAACAGGATCCCCTTGACAGGATCTCCTAGATGCAGCCCCACTTCTCCTATTAATTATTATTTATGTAAAAAAATATATATTTCATACAGAAACTAAGCTCTGAGACGTGTCTAAATATATATAAATATTTTTTATTTATTTCTTTAAAGACTCAGTAATGTGTTTCTTTAATTTTTCAATCAGAAAAATTCTCTTCAATGGAAAAAGTCCCTTAAAATCACCCTATACCTTGAAAACAAAGTTTTCCGATCTCGATTCCCATCTCAGACCTCCACATGTCACATCCAAACATTCGACTTTGCCCCGCGAATGGCGTCAGCTGTCTGTCTTCTCCCAACAATCTTCAGTCTGCAGTCTGCAGTCTGCAATCCTCTGTCTGCCGATTGCATATATATATATATATATATATATATATATCTGCTATAGCGTCGGCCAATGTCTGGTCTCGGCAACCAAAATAGATTAAGTCAAAAGAATTTCCAGCCTACGTTTGGGGAGAGACGCTGAGGCATTTTGTTTACAAAAATAGATGTACAAATGTTCCCTCAGACTTAAAACGGGACTTTGGATTGGCTTCATGCACTGGAAATAAAAAAGAAAACTGGAGAAAAGAATTTAAACAAACATTAAAATAAGAAGAGCTTGAAAATTAATAAATTAAAAAGATACAAAATGTTTTAAACTAGAATGCTTACAGAAATATGATTTCTGGCCTCAAATTTGTTTAGGACAAGCTCTCAATAATTTGTATTAAATACCCCATTAATTTTTCTCCCAGTGCACACTGCCCTCCTTCCGTTTTTCAACGATTTCCCTCGGCTCCTGGGATTTTTCGCATTAAACATGTCAAACGCTCGTCTCGTCGTCAGCTGCAATTAATAAAGGTGCTACATGGATGCCTCAGACTGGGGACTGGGGACTGGGGCCTGGGGATGGATACACTGGAGATCAGGCCACCGAATTGTCTGGGCCCCGACGAGTCCTAAAATAGATACCCCCGAAGCTCCATATCTTCTCTGGACTTTTTGCTTTCGTGTTAATTTGTTCGGGGGTCTTAAGTGGGCAGAGTTGGGGAAGGGAGAGAGAGTGATCCGGATTTCGGAGGAGGCCGCCCCCTACACATAACATTTCTCGTTATTTATTTGCCGCGTCTGTTTGTCATTTTGGGTTTTCCACACGGGGGCTACATTTTTCAATGTTTTCCCCAATTTTCCAGGGGGACTCCCCATGCACAGTACGATTATTGATCTTTAGCCAGAAGTCTGTTACATTTCCGCGGCTATTTCGGGATTAAACAATTGAAACACTTCCGTTAATGCATTGATATCACGTGCGAGACCATGTTGACAACAATCTGATGGCCAGATTTGAGCAGTTCCGCATCCAGGAGGGGCCTTGGTTGCTTTGAAGATCCGAGAGTTTCTGGAGAAACTTGGGTGGAGTGGAGTTTGGGGGGTGTTTTTTTACAAGAAATTTCAAGGAAAAACCTAGTTTGAGCTATGAGTTGATTATTTTTAAAATTTACTTTGAAAAAGGCACTTACAAAAATTATTAAAAAATGTTATATACACTTGAAAGGTTCTGAAATATTTATTTAATATTTTATATTATATTTGTTACTTATATTTAATTTCTTGCAACCTTTTCATTCCTTTTTATATGTACCAAGCTTACAATTTCATTTAAATAATTAAATATAATTCCTCTATATATAGTTCTCCTTGTTTTGAAAAATCCATTTGGCATTTGTCCTAAATGCATTTCACTCCTTTTAGCGATGGAATTTTCCTTGCATAGTTAACCAAGATATTCAAAAGTTTTGCATCAATTATGCAAGTTTTTATCCTCACCGCCGCAGCCGCCGATTTCCCTGTTTTCCCAAGCCCGGACTTCTTCGTTCATTTATTTGCAATTTCCATTAAAATGTCATTGAAATTTCACTTACAAAATACAAAAAAAAAATATATATATATAGGAAACGGAACATTTTTACTTCAAAAACCAAACGGAACTGAAGCAAATAAAAATTGAGAAGGGGAAACTCTGCACCGAGTTTTGTATTGTGGTGGAAATTCGTGGCGGGGCGGAGTGGGGCTTGAAGATGGCGGCTGGTGGGGCTTGGGAAAACTTTAGCTGGCAATTCTATTGCCAAACGCATTTTGCACTTCAATTGCACTTGGAAATGAAAATGAAGGAGGGAAGACTCTGGGGGAAAAAACTGCAAAAATTCAAGCCTGTTAATATGCGTAAGTGTGTTGGGCAGGTGGGTGTCCTGGCCTGGGTCTGGCGGGGACAAGAAGGAGGATCTTATCTCAAGCTGGGAATCCTGCCTAGGGATGTATATCGATAAATATCGCGTATTTACCATTGTAGAAAGATCGTAACACAAAACTATGGGTTTTTATAGAAATAATTATATTTTAAAAATTTATTGTTAATTTGTATAGCCTTTAGTAATATTATATAAGTAAAAAACTATGGGGAATACCAGAAAAACTTATACATAACGATTAAGAAGGCAAACTTGCTGACTTTTATTATAACAATATATTTTATTTAGATCTATATTTATAAAATATAATACAAATCTCTAAAAAAAGGCTTTATTATATTAAAAGTATTTTTTAAAAATATGTTAAATGTTTTGTTATTAATTAATACTATAAGCCATATTTTATAAGTAAGCAACTATGGGAAATACCAAAATATGAAACAAGTAACTTGCATGGAGGTTATCTAACCGCTTTTATTATAACAAAATATTTTGAATATTAACTTTCGCTATTAAAAAGTAAAAAAAAAAATCTAATTAATAAATTCATAATTCTAAAAGTAATTTAGAAAATATCTGCCCATCATGGACTTTCTGAAAAAATATATATCGACATTCTCGGGCATCCCTAATCCTGGCTCTGGCTCTGACTCTGGCCTGACTCTGGCCTGACTCTGGCTCCTTTTCCTCCTCCATTTTGCTGGGGCGTCTGGAGCTGTCATTGATATGGCACTCTGCCCCCTCTAACAAACCCACCGACACCCCTTGGCTCCCTGGATTTCCCTGCTTGCCCCACCTTTCTCACCTTCCCTCCTCGTCGTTTTTGTCGCCTGTTGTTAATTGTCATTGCGTCGCTTTAAGCCGCTCAGTGACAGAGCCACGGGAAATGGGAAATGGTATGGGGGGAAATTCGGAAACGCGTGGGGGTAAGGTGGGGGAAAATCAGGAGGTGCATTCAGTGCGGTAAGAAGAAGACGAAGGAGCTGGCAAAACTCTATCAGCGGGTATCGTTATACTCTGGATGAAGGTCCTGCGGGAGCTCAGTTTTTCTTCTTTTAATATTTTGGTGCTCTCTCTAAGTTGGATTTTGACTTGAATTTTATTGTTTATAATTTTTTTATAACCTGTTTTGTGTATATAATTAAAAAGAAGGTTCTGTTTTCTTAGATAATTTTAGTTATTCATATTAAATTAAGTTAGTTCATTTTATTTTGAATTTATTTCTCTCTTTCAGGGCTAGAAACATTTTTCAAATGATGTGCCTTGTTCTTCTTATCCTTTCATTTCCTTCGATTTTTTTAAGGATATTCCCGAATTCTTAGTGTGTATAGCTTGATCCTTCTTCTTCGCCTCCTTGCCTTTGTTGTTATTCTCGTTGTTGTTGTTGTCTCTGTTGCTGTTTTCACGCGCGGTTAGCGCCTGTAATTGCATTGCCAAGTAAACGACGAACCGCGAACTGTGAGCGACACTCGTACGTGTCTCCTCCGCCTGGCTGTGTGTGGGTGTTACACAGAGAAAAAATAAGCATTTAAAATATAAATAAATATAAAAATGTCTATTTGTATTAAATATTAAAACAAAATGCCGGCTTACTATCTCTTTCATTGCTTTAGGAATTAGAAGGAATTAGAAGCTTCATTAGGTCCTTCGAGCCGTATGAAGCTTTTTCAAGTTTATAGTAATAGGCATAAAAATTTTTTTTAAACATAAAAAATTAATATAAATAACGTAGAAAAATATAAAATTTTAAAGAATTATTCATAGATTTTTAATAAATCAGAATAATTAAGTTTTAAGCACCAAAATCTAGTAAAAACTTTATACTTGGTCTGCTTAGCATTTCTTTCTCTCGAGCTTCCACCCCAATTTTCTCTCTCTGCATCGCATGTGTGCGTGTATTGGTGTGTGTGTGTGTGTGTGGCAGCGTAAGTGAAAATTATTTCAACAGCCCCCGCCAGGCATTCAGCTCCAAAACTGTCGGTTGGCCAACTTAGGCGAAAAATTGAGAAGCAACCAGCAGCGCAGCGGCAACGGCAACGGCAACGGCGGCAATAGAATGAAATGAGGCTGGGGCGGCGGCACTTGGGGGTTAAATCGGGGGCGGCAGTGGGTTAAATCGCGGACGGGAGCGCTTCTCCGGTTGTGTATGCCCCACCAGGGGGCGCCATCTGCGGCACACTGGCGCCAAAATGATGGAAACCATTCCGAATGCACAATCTCACAGTGGGGTTGGGATCTTAAAAAAACGAGAAAAAAAAACGGGAAGAAAAAATGCAATTTTCCATGGGGAGTTTTCGGGGGGTTGGGGATGGCAAAGTGCTAAGAAAGATGATGGGTTAAGCTCTGTACTGTTCGGGGGATATTTTCTCTTAAAAAATAAAGTTTTCAAAGTACTTTTTGTGTTGGCATTAGCTAAGAATATTAGGTATATATTATTGGCACTTAAAGTTTCTGGAAGTTGACAAAGAAATTAGTTAGAAATTAGTTTTTAAAGTGTTGAGAAATATTAAAGCGATTAAAATGGATGTTAGAAGCAATTTTTAGACTTTATTCTATTTCAGAATGTGTATTTATATATTTTGTACTATTAACAACTTTTTTATAATTATTAGTAAATGCTTACTTGTAATTTTCTCAGTTTTCCTAGTTAAAAATCTTATAAAATATTGCAAAATTTATATCAAAACCCAGCCACTGTGCCCCAAAAAATACCCTCTTCACCCCTGTAGCCCCTGTAGCTCCGTCCCTGTTTCTGTTTCTGTTTCTGTGGCTGATTTTAAATTTTAATTAAAGTGCCGAGAGTGCCGAGTTTTGCGAACTCTGCCACTGACTCCGGCTTCAAATGGCTGTGACCACTTGAGGTCCACGATCTGTGGCCAAAAGCAAACAATGGCCCATAAGTATGAGCACTTCTTGACACGCTTGCTGGCAGTGCTGGCAGTGCTGGCAGTCTTTGGGCCAACTATCCAGCCCCGAAGGCAAATGCCAGGCGAAAGGCTTTCTAAAAGCGCCAAAAAAATGTTGAAAAAAATAAATGAAAATCATATTGGCATAGCGCGGATTCTGGCCAAAAGAAAGCGGCTCTCCAGACTTCAGACAATCGATTCCGATTTCCGTCAACTCATGCTTTCTGGCGGTGAACTATAAAAGTGCCGGGAATCTGGACAACGCCACACAATCATCACCATCCGCCGGCAGTGCAATGATCTACGCAATTTTGGTACTCTCCCTGCTGCTGGGCAGCTGTACTCAGGCTGCGGTGCAGGAGAAGGAGCTGGCCGGTGGCGGCCAGGATCTGTCGCGGCTGGCTGGCATCTATGTGAAGGACGGCAACGCGAACGGGCAGCTGCGGTTCCTGGCCTCGGGACTCGGCAGCAGCACCAGCACCACGGGCTTGAACTCCAACACGGGCCTGAACTCGGCCCTCAATCAGTACATAACGAACAAGCAGGACATGCTGGAGCAGCTGCGTCCCAGCACGGCAACAGGTACATTTGCAACGGGCACCGGCTTGGTGACTGGCACTACGACTGGTACGACTGGCACTGGTACGACCGGCACTGGCCTGGTGACCACGACCGCCAACGGAGCCATCTACGTGAATCTTGGCAACTCGGGCACGTCCTCGACGTCCTCCTCCTCGTCGACGTCGGCCACCAACCAGGCCATCATCAACCAGGCCATCTATGGCTCCTCGCCGATTGCGGATCTGTTGCCCCAGATCGTGGGTCAGGCGGTGGCCAGCCGGCGGCGTCCGGGCCAGGTTAACAGGCGGCGCGTGGTCGGCAATAGGCGTCGGGTCAACAAGAGGCGTGGCAGCGTCAACAACAACCAGATCCAGCGGCGTCGTCGGCGCGGCAACAAGGGGGGCAAGAACAAGGCCCAGGTGATGGTCGTGCGGCCCAATCGCGGTTGAGGCTGAATTTGAGTTTGAGGTGGAAAGGTAAAGGTTCCCCATTGGTTCCACCTCACTCGCCCCTCCTTCCTAGCTAAGTAAATTTTTAATTTTTTTTTCGAGGCCAAGCAATTTTTTTTTTTAATGATTACTATTAGTATGCGAGAAGGCAACTTAATTTATTTATTTAAAATACAATTGAAAGCAATTACACTGTGCAACAATGGGTACTTTCATTTGGGCGGGGATATTCTTTTGCGTTAAAAAAGTGCTGCTAGGAAATAGTAAAGTTTAAATTTATTAACTGCTGGTTTGTTAACAGAAAGTTAAGTCTTAACATGGGCTGTAAAAGTTATGCAGTAATTAACGAGTTAAGGAACAGTTTACTTATCTCTTAATCATAACTAGCCGTGAATACAGTTCTAACTTCTTAACTGCTGGCTTAATAACCGAAGGTTAAATTTTAACATGAGCTGGAAAGTGTATACAATAATGAAAGAGTTCTGGAACCACATGCGTAACTCTCAGTCAGACTTCTTAAGTTGTTTAACTCTCAGCAGTTCTTTTGGCCACTGCTTTGTTAACCGAAGGTTAAATTAAAACCTGGACCTCGTATGCATACAGTAATTAAAGACCAGTCCCTCAATATCGAGTAAAGGGGCTGTAAATACTATTTGGAATTCTTAACATAACATTAACCGAAGGTTAAATGGTAACATGCGCTGAAAAGGGCGTATAGTAATGAAAGGGCGGTTTCTCAATGTCAAGTTAAAGGGCCAGTGGCCTAACTCTTTGTTAAAACTGACCGTTAATACAATAAGCCTTGCTGCTTTATTAACCGAAGGTTAAATTAAAACCTGGACCTCATATGCATTGAGTAAAGACCAGTCCTTCAATATCGAGTAAAGGGGTCAGTTGCTTAATTATCAGTTAAAATTGGCTGTAAATACAATTTAGATTTCTTAACTGGAACATTAACCGAAGGTTAAATGGTAACATGCGCTGAAAAGGGCATATAGTAATGAAAGGGCGGTTTCTCAATGTCAAGTTAAAGGGCCAGTGTCCTAACTCTTTGTTAAAACTGACCGTTAATACAAAAAGCCTTGCTGCTTTATTAACCGAAGTTTAAATTAAAACCTGGACCTCATATGCATAGAGTAATTAAAGACCAGTCCTTCTATATCGAGTAAAGGGGTCAGTTGCTTAATTATCAGTTAAAATTGGCTGTAAATACAATTTAGATTTCTTAACTGGAACATTAACCGGAGGTTAAATGGTAGCATGAGCTGAAAAGGGCGTATAGTAATGAAAGGGCGGTTTCTCAATGTCAAGTTAAAGGGCCAGTGTCCTAACTCTTTGTTAAAACTGACCGTTAATAGAATAAGCCTTGCTTAACCGCTCTTACAATAACCAGGAGTTAAATAATGGTGAAGTCCAGGCTTGCCTTGATTTTTTGTTTGTTTATTATTTGCATACTTGAGACACTGAAAAATGTGATTTATAATCTTCAGTGGCTTATATTTACATACTAAATACTCTTAAACTCTTTTATATGGAGATCTTATACTGTAACTATAAGTTAATATCCGATTTATTCCTTCCCTTCTATTTTCCCTATAAGCTCCCATACGAAATTAACTTCTCATTTCGCCGCAGAGTTGATTGCTAAACCTAAAATTTGTGTAGGGCAGTGCCTAGGTCGGTGGCTCTAATTTATGGGCCAACTGGTGTTCATGTTCAGGGCCTTTGACGGTGCTTAGGTGTGGCCTCTTTGTTCCCCTACCTCCACCTGTACCTGTGCCTGTTCCTTTCCCTGTCCTAGTCCGAGTCCTAGTCCTCCGAATCAACCCCCTCTTTAGAGCCCCCTGGTGAGCCCCTGGTCAAGTGCAAGACAAACGGTCTCCAGTTGGCGCTGCATGCGGCGGTCAATGTCTTGATAAATGTCTACCAACGGCCGCCAGGGGAGTCCCCGAAGCCAAAGCCGAAGCCGCACCATTTCTCCCTTTCTGCGGGGCACATTTCGCGCCCCCTAAATCACCGTCACGTGTCCTGGCTGTGCATTATGTGCTCATGACTGTAATGAGCCTGTAAGTGGACCTAATCAGTGTCATAATAATAGAAATTAATCACTGCAAGGCCGAGTCATTGCAGGAGGGTGAGGTGGCAGCATGGCAGGTCCCCTGGCTCCCTGGCTGGCTCCCTGTGCCCACCTGCAGTTTGCAAAAGTCAAAGTCGGGCCGCCTCCGCCTCCGCCTTCGCCTGGCTCCTGGCTGGCACTTGGCTCTTGTGCGGTTTTGTGCAGCGCTTCGGCGCATACTTTGTAAATGTTTTGTAATGATTTGATTTGAAATTCATTTGAATTATTGCTTGCTTCCTGTTTCCGGTGCCTTCGAAATACTTTCCTGTTTTTCCCCAAGCCCCCGTGCCAGCCAGCCAGCCAGTCAGCCAGCCGCAGCAGGCGGCCCTGGCAAGGATATAGGAAGGACTCTATGATGTACGACCAACTTGGTTGGCCTTCTCGTTGGACGTCCCTCACACACCGTCCGCTCTCTGGGGAGTTTATTAAGTACTGCCAAGTATACACTCGCCAAAGTAGATTTTATACATTATTTTTAATGAATTTAATTGATTTAAAATATATTACAAGTAAATATTGGTAACTTCTTACATTAGCCAGAAAGCTGTGCCACTTTTTCATTTAATTATGGTGTTATGACACTGCTTTTCATGAAAACAATTTTTAAAAAGTATTATTATTCGTAAGTTTTAAAACTTTTTAGATTATTTCTCTTTGAATTGTTTTTATTTAATCTTGGTGTTATGACGCTAATTTTAACTGACTGTACTTTAATTAAAATTTTTTATTTATTTGTTTATTAACTTAGTGAATATTAAAAAAATAGCCAGCAAGTCTTGGAAAATTTTCATTTAATTATGGTGCTATGACACTATATATAGTATACTGAAAATACAGTTTGCGTGAGATTTTTTCGGTAAAAAGGCCATGACCACACTTGTATTTGTAAAACTTTCAAGTATATGTCACAGCAATATTGCAATTAATATTGTTTATACATTTTATTTAAAAGAAGACAAATTACGTTTAACTTTAAGCTTAAATGAAGTATATATTTATATATAAATATATATAAATAAATATTTATCAGGTTAAGTCATGCCAACACTTTTAAAATTAATGCAAGCAACACAGTAGTGTCATAACCCCTTAAGGTATCCCTTGTAACAACTGCTTTAATTCTTTTTTTATGTCTAATCATTCTTCGACTTGTTAACACCATTTATATATATCAGCAAATTTCTCTCAGTGCATATATGCATAGACCAAAGGGCAACAGGGAGCGCTGTGTGAGTGTACGGAACTTTGTTAATATGCAAGTGAATGGACATTTCCGGTACGGACAAAACGTGCCATGTGCCAGGCCAAAAACCGAGCTCAACAGAGAGACAGACAGAGAGAGAGAGGAACTGAAACTGAACCAAGGTCCTGGCCAAGCCCGCGAATCCTTTGCTGGGCGGGGAGCGGAGGTATGAGGTATCAGGACGCTCACCGCCCAAGGACATGTGCTGAGCTAAAAGTCCACATCACCATGCTGCCTGCCCTTGGATCCATTTGGCGGCGGCACCGGCGTCTCTCTTTGCTTAGATACATTTCTCTGCTCTATAAAGTGGCATTATTTTTCGGGTTATCTTTGTTAAATAGAGGAGTTTGAGTTCTAGCTGTAGGATTTAAGATAATAATAAAGATTTACCAGCATTTGGAAGCCTTAAACTCAAAGTATTAGTTGAAATAAGTTACAAAATAAATTACTAAGTCAGCCTTTGTTATATATTAAAATATTTCCATTCTTTAACTTAATGATTTGACTTTAATTAAATAATATAAATATAAATTCAAATATTTATATGCAGTTATTTATTACACGCTTTGTGTATTTCATTTATAAACATTAATTATATTCAATGTTACATTTTTTTAAGCCCCAAATCATTTCGAAAGTACTTTCAAAATTCGTCTCGACAAAATCTGCAAAATGCCAGATTTTTTTGTGTATTTCTTTTGGCAGTTCCTTGGCTTCGCTCATGTGTAATTTTCAATTAAAATGATTTGAGTAGACAACTTTGAACGCTTCTGGCTGTGACTCTGCCACTGACTCCGGACTCTGCTCTGATTCGGATATTCTCATTTCGGACTCTGGTCTGGTTGGCCCCTGGCCGGGAGGGAGGGGTCCACAAATACTTTTTTGGGGCCGGAATCATAAATCATGCAGCAGGCAAAGACACGAACCGCATTGGAAATCGACGACAGACGGACGGGGACTCAAGCCCAGGCGTTGACAGAGGGAATACCAGCAAATATATATATAAACTTATATAGAAAAAAAAGCAAATAAGGCAGGGTCTCGACCAGGAAATACCCTGAACTCGCAGCCTAGAATATTGGGGAATTTTTTGGTAAGATCTTGCCTTCAATCAAGGTCTCTTATCTTAAAAAATAAATAATTCGCATATTTTCAAGCCCGAAGAACTCCTCACCTGTTACCAATTCAATATACTCTTCTTACACTGCAATCACCGGGGCATAAATATGTATATAAATGTATATATGAAAGGCAGACTAAGTGGGCCACAAGTTTCGTTTCACTTTTGAAATAGTTGCAAAGTGGAAAAGTTTGCCCGCACTCTCCACCTCGTCGATTCCGGTAGCCAGGCGGCATTTGGCATGCAGAGTGTCCACGTCTGTGGTCAGGAAAGGGCATAATTGCGGAGTGTCCCCGTCTTCTCTGAGAGTGTTTTGGAGATCGACAGAGATGGTAGATAAAGTTGCGAGATTTTTAGATTTATCAAGAAACAAAATTACATAAATATAAAAATAAATAAATAAATAAATAAATTGTTACTTGGAAATCAAAAGAAAAATCTAACACAATTTTATGACAAGGAATAATGTAAAGAAAATGCTTTCTTAATCCAAACTCCATTGATACCTTCAACCTCTGGATTTATATTAGTTTAAGGCTAAAAATCTAAGCTATATTCTGTACCTATTTTTATAATAGTAATACATTATTTTTTTTGTTAATAGTATCTAAGTTTTAATGCCGTCTCACAGCTCACGTCGCCAACACTGGCCGTTCTTCGTTTTGGCCATTTATTTTCGGGCCAAGTGCCAAGAACCGATGAAATTCTGCGGCTCGAAGGCTTCTTCTTCTGACTGTCGATATTTTTCCAATTTTTCTCCGTTTCTTTTTTTTATTTTTTTGACCAAACCATTGGTCAATTGACATAACAACAACATCTGTGGCTTGGCTTTTTTTTGTCCCCCCAATTCAATGAATTTCTTGTATTTCGTTGGCTTTTAATTGCCGTGACGTGTTTGTTCTACGCGTTTTTTTTTTCTTATTTCACCTTCTTTTTCGGTTTTCCATTTTTTGTTGTATTTTTTATTCGTTTTTTGGTTGCTGCTGGCCACTTGACGTTTGATTTACTTAGTACTTTTTCGGTTGCTTTACAAGACCAATTGTAAGCCAATTGTCGGTGGGCTTCAGGGGGTGGTTTTGAGCCGAGCCGAAAGGGGGGCCCGCTCACAAGTGGCGACCTTGTCGTTGTCGCTTTTTTTTTTTTTTTTTTTGGCACACTTGTCAAGTGCTTTTGGTGTGCGGTCGTTCACAGTTTCTTCAAGTTTTTTTTTTCTGTTTAGTTTTTTGTTTGTTATATTTTTTTTTATTTTGTCCATTGGCTTTAGTTTTTTACTTTTGACTTGACACATTACCGCTGGTTGATTGATAAATGATTTGGCGAACTAATTACAAAAAAAAAAAAGCTACAGAAAAAAGCAAGTGCTTAAGTGTACTCTGGGTCCATGCGCATATCTTTCGAGAGTTTGATAAATGACGACCCAGAAAACCTCGATTGGACGATATAAATTGTCCAGCTTCGAATAATAAATTCGCCAACCGAAAAAAATAAGTACCAAGCGCCAGTTTAAATTGAGTGGAATCAATCAAAGATTTTTGGGCTTTGACGTTGAGCAAGAGTTTAGCAAATATTTTAGCTTAAAAGTGTGTCAATAATTTGTTTTTGTACTTCAATTGATGTTTAATTATTTAATATTTGGGTATTTTAGATAATATTCCACGTACTGAATATAATTTATAATATTCTATTTTATTCGAAATTTAAAATAATATTCTACGTACTGAATATAGAAGTTCAGGCATATGGCTTGGGATGAATGTACTATGGCTCATAAGGCTGAAGCTCTTGATCAGTGATGCCCAAGACCCCGCCACATGTGGTTGGTAAAAACTCTGCCGGTTCTCTGCCGCTACACAGACAGTATAAACGTGACGTGAGCAGCAGCAGAGAAGAGAGAGAATGAGAGATTAAATTTGTATGCTTTGCACTGCTCTGGCAACCGCAACGTCTCGCGCGAAGCCAACTTCGTTTTTCTCTTACGCACATAAATGCAAGTCACATGTCATTGTATTTGTGTGGGCATCTAGAGTCTAGATGGAGCTAGATGGGTTTTTATTAAAAATAAAATTGTGAATTATTTATAATAGTTTTTAAATCTCAAATATTTTAATTAAAATGCCTAAATCCATTCATGTTCCCCCCTTGTTCCCTTAACGATAATTACCATTCCGTGTTGCCATTTACATGCAAATGCTAATCTTGACAACCCTTTTAAGCACCTCCCCCTCCCCCAATTAGTGCAATCCCCGCTACCCTCCCGCTAGCATTATTTACAGATAAGAAAATTAATTGATTGATTCGACGGTCGCTCATAATTGCAGTCCATTGTAATAGATACAAGCAAAAGAACTCGGTTGCAATCAAAACCAATCAGCTTTTACCCCATCCACTGAACCCACACCATTCCGGACCCCCCCTATATAACTAATTCAACCGGTTTAGCCCTCCCCCGCCACCGAGCGAAGCCCTGATTTGGCTTTGATGGATGATTGAAATTTCGCAGAGCGCGTACAAAACTTCAAGTACAGTTAATTAGGCCCAATCAATGTACGAGGACAACAAGGACATGACAGAAACTTCGGGCGGAATGCGGGTGGGAGTGGGGCAAATAATTAAATCTAATTAATTTGCAGCTGTCAAGGCGAAAGACCAGAAAGTGAGAGAAAAAAAAAGTGAACAAGCGCTGGCTGATGCTGACAGAGAAAAAAAGGGAAAGAGGTGGGCTAAACAACACCTCATCGATATGTAGCCCCGTCATTGCACTTTTGCACAAAAGTCAATTTGCCAAAAATGAGCAGGAAAAAAGCAAGTTTGGAAATCGGAAAGAAGCATTTTGTGCGTTGTAACGATCCCTTACCCTGAAAATTCCCGATATTAACCCCTTTCCCCGCCCACATTCAATTATGGGTTAACGCCCCTGGTGCTGGGGGTGTTATGGCCTGTCTTAGACGTGACGGAAATCAGCGTTTTAAGTGTTTTTGTGCCCTGACAGGGGGTATTACCAAGTATATTAAAGAGATGCTAAAGATTATATTTCAAACATTCGATTTTAGGGATTTATGAATTCTCCAAAACTAAAAAGGCATTGTTGCATTTAAGAATAATTGCCAACTTTTATATCCAATTGCTCTTATTTTTAATAAATTATATATACATTTAATTATTAATTAAAATCATCTTAAAATATATGATATTAACTAAATATTTAATATAAATAGAACTTCAAGGGGTATAAGAACTTCTGCTAGCTAAAATTACCTTCCTTTCCCCTTTCTTTTTCCTTGCTTTTTTTTTTTTTCTTCTCCTTGTTTCTGGTGCGAGCTGTCAATGGCAATTTTGTTGCCCCAGAAAGGAGCCTGAAAGAGGGAAAGAAAGGATACAGGCAAGTGATGCAAGTGATTAGATGATTATTGTATTCCAATTGGTTGATCAATGCCCTTAATTTTTGGGCAAGGTACCTATTATATGTGAATTTAAATAAATAATATTATATTATTTATAATAATATTAAAAATAAATATTTAAAGTGCTAATTTGTCTTTTTAAGATATGTTTATATTTTTATTTCTGGTAACTCTGATGCTTACATATTTTCCTGCCTTCAATTATTTGTATTCAATTATAATCTTTGATTTTCATGACTTATGTATTTTTCGTTGTTTAGTATTTGGCCCTATTTTTATTCATGGTTCCAAAAACGTATTAATTTCTTTGATTTTTAAGGTGTACATATTTACCCAGTATTCCCTTTTTTTCTGTTGGTTAAACTAGAACATTAATTCACCTAAACATTCAATTTTTTCCTTATTTTTTTTTCGCCTTACTCGACCCTGCTGCAGCACACACATAAGACGAAGAAAACTTCGCCAAGAGTATATAGCGAGTCGGAAAAGTTATAGTTCGACGGGAAAGAAGGGATTAGACAGAAGAACGAGGGAACTTGAGGCAAAACACTTGAACATCTAAATCAAATTAATCCTGAAGAAAGACTTGCTCCCCAGCTACTTTTTATGCACAGAAAACAATCTTCCAATTTAACTAAATGGTTAAACAAGAGGAAACTTTATAAACAAAATGTTTTAATAAATTTAATAGCTTTTTGTGAAAGAAAAAACATTTTTTTGTACATCTAAGAATTAGTTAAAAGGAGGAAACTTTAGTTTCTATGATCATTATAGAGATATAAAGAGTTTCAATGAATTTGGCAAAGAAAATCATTTCTTTGTTCGTCAAAGAATGTTATTTATGACCAAGAGTATAACAAAAGAATTTAAAATTAATAAATAAAACAAAATTTGTAGATTTGACATTTTTAGAATTTATTTTTATATCCATCATATCATACTTGATTTTTCCCAGTGCACTCTTCACCCGTTCTTCATCTAGTTAGCTCCTTTTCCTCGGCTTTTTCTCCTGCTTTTCCGCCCTCCTCGGCCCCCCGTTGGCCTTTTGCCTGGCGTAGTTTTTGTGCTTCACTTTGCTTTCGGCTCAAGTGCGAACTTGTTAAATTTACGCAAGGATCTTGGAGCCTTTGCACACGCATACGCAATTAGGAGGGAGGATTTGGGGCGGCGCTGAAGGACTGCTGCTGCGGCTCAGTTACGCAAACAAGCAAATCAAAAAACCATTTGACGCACTTTCATCATCAGCAGTAGCAGCAGCAGCAGCAAGGGGGCGTGGCACCTGCTGCTGACACATTCGAAACTGCCAATAAGTCGACCCACACACCCACCACAACCCCCTGCTCTCGCCTTAACAAGCTAGAAATGCAAGCAAAAAAAAAAATGGGAAAAAAATACAATAACAAATTGCATTGCTTGCCCAGCAGAGGTGGGGAAATTCTCGGGCTTAGAGGGGTCGGGTTGGCATTTATAGGGGGGATTGCCTCCATAACCCCTCGCTTTAATGAGCATTTAAGTCTGCTTTTTGCAGCAAATTTTCGATTTGCGAAGAGGAATCGGAAATGAGGCGATAAATGCGAGTAGATGGAAAAAGCCAAATATAAATATCGATAGATTATTAAAGTTTAAAATTAAGCCTGTGGATATCAGCAGAAATATGCTTTTCTATATGTATATCTACATACATATATCGAAGTCTATATATCATGTAGATCATCGGCATTTACAGCTTTATTAATATGACTTTAATCGCTTTAATACCCTTTCTAAAAATACGATTATTTCGATAAGTTCACGCTATCACCGCCAATGAAAAGCGGCACTAAATGCAAGTAGATGGGAATAAGATATTACCAAATATACAATAAATATACAATAAAACATCGATAAATAATTATTTTATATTAAAGTTAAGCTTTGGGACTTATATAGAATCATGCTTATATCTATGAATATATGTACATATATATCCTTTTCTATACATATCCCCAAAAATATCATAACATAATATCGCCTATAATCCCTTCCATAATTACGATTATTTCGATAAGTTCACGCTGTCATCGCAACTATCGCAAGGCAGCTCTGAGCCTTTGCTTGTCTCGGCGTCCCCTTTGGCTTTTGCATGCTTGCAAACATTTTTCGGTCAAGCAACAGCAGCAACAGCAACAACACATTTTCGGCTCTCCTTTATGCCACTGGCTCACTTTTTTTTTCTTCTTTTTTTTTGTGGGTCAAGTGCTGCTTTTGATGCTGACGTAGCCAACGCTTTTATTCAGCTGCCGGTGCTGCTTCTCCTTCTTCGCCAGCGGATGCTGGCTTCTTCTCCTTTTTGGAGTAGGAATTAAATATCAAGTGTGCTAGGGTGTGTGTGTGTGTGTGCGAGTGGCCAGCACATGTGCTGCTGCTGTTGCTGCTGCTTTCCCTCACACTCTGGCCTTTTTTGCATATCATCATACACGTACAGTTTGCTTTTGCTTTTTGCCAGCTCTGCCGTTGTTGTTGTTGCTTTGTTTGTTTGCACGCCTCGTGTTCCTTGGAATACCCTGTAATTGCAAGGGGTATGTACTTTGTAAGAAGCTATGCCTAATGCAGAGTTCCCCACAACGAGAGAGCTAAGGAGTGCTTTGTTCTTGAAAGATCATTTAGATCAGTGTAGATGTAATTTAAAAAGAGAACAAGGGCAGAGGGCGAGTTAAGAGAGTCTTCTCTCACGTTCTGTCTCTTCGGCTAGCTTCGGCAAACTTCGTTCACTCTCGTTGTAAAAGAGCACGCAAGTAAACGTTGTGGCTCCCTTAAATTAATGTAGTTTTTGTGGTATAAAAATTACCACCTTAATCAAAGTAAATATAGAGTATTTAATAGTCGTAAGCCCTCCTTCCATCTCCTTTTTTTGGCGTTTAAAAGCCCACACATCACTTTTGCCCTCACACTCTCTCTTTCGTTTCTTCTGCCCGCAGAAGAGCTCTTTCTGCAGCTCTTCTTGCTTCCTCCTCTAGACCCTCCCCCCCCCCAGAGTTCCGCCGGCATCAACTTGAAGTTCTTGTGTTTGGGTTAAGTGAAAAGTGATTGAGCAGATTTTTGTTGCGAATCTTTCGGCATTCCCCTACCGCTCCCGCTCGATGGCTCGACCTAATTGTTGTTGCCCGCATCCTGTTCACTATTTGGTCCTCCTCTTCATCATCGTCCTGCTGCCGCTCTTGCTCCTGCTGCTCCTTTTGTTTTGCCAGCTTTTAATTGTTGCCCGTGCCGTGCCACCCAGCTTTTGCTGCTGATAAAGCGAAAACCAACGAAAATAAGGCAAGGCACAAAATAATAATAAAAAAAAAACGAACTAGTGAAATTTCTTGGGGTTTTTTGTCTATAATTTGATTGACAGCTGCTGAAGATGCAGTGACCCATGATTGATGAGAGCGGTGAATTAATCAATCAATCGGTCGGTGGCTTTGATATCGAGAGGCCACGATATACAAGAGACAATCGAACAAAAGTGCAACAATCGAAGGTTGTGCATTTTTTATTAAATGGGTTTTTTTTTGTTAAAGTTTAAATTAAAAGGATCTTAAGTTTACTAAATAAACAAATATAAAAATTGTTATCGTAGTTTTTATATAGATTGTTCTTTATTTATTTGGTTTATTTTCGTGGTTTTAATTTGTTCAATGTGCTTTTTATTCTCCATGATTGTAGTGTGACCGTAGTCTTTGTTTTTACTGAATCCTAATTTTCCTAATGTCTTAATTTATCTCAAATTGACACAGCGGAACTGGAACATAAATTCGGAAAATCATATTTACATAATGCTACTTTTCCAAAATGCTATAAAGGCTACACTATGCTTTAGTTAGTACTCAGTTAATGCTTACAAAATAATACTCGAATTTTTATTTATAATATAAAAATTATATAAAAATATATCTAGAATATTTATATTAATAAATTTGTTAATTCCGTAAACTTAAATCTTTAGAAATCATCATATTTATGGGAATCGATAAACCAAAGCAGTCTATCGATATTAAAGTTCTTTGCGAATAAAAGAACTTCCGTCTCTGGGAGCCAAAAGAACCCCTACCTGGCCTGGCCATTCAGGAACCAGTTCCCCGGCAATAAGAATAACATATTCACATTAAGCAGTTAATTGCACATTAAAAACGTTCTGTTCTGTTGGCCCTCAATCATTGCCATCAATCTCAATCGTCAACGGTTGGGCTCCGTTTCCGCTTTTGGTAACACTTTTAGGGCTGGCGCTTTCGAGAACATAACTGTAATTTCGCAATTATTGTTTGTACAATCGCACATCATCAATCAAACAGACCAAGGGGAACTCCCCAGCACAATCAGCACCTGGTACAGCGTTCCCTTTGCTCCACTGTGGGAAAAATGGTTTAAATTAAATAAGAAATGATTTAATAATATTTTAAAACAATTTTTAAAGTGATCCTAAGAGCGTAGTCTCTACAAAATATATTTCCCCGATTTTTAATCAACTTTGTTCACAGTATTTCGCATTATGTTAGCATTGTCGCACTTTGGCGATTCTCTCTGGAGCATAAATCAAAAGCGGAAATGAGCACGCAATGTGCATTGATGAGATTGACTTCATTAGCAGCTGCTGGAGCAAGCTGTGATTGTTTTTTGGTTTCAATCAAATCAGCAGCAGTTCAGGCCGGAGTCGGGAATGGGAACAGGAATGGCATAGGGATGGCGATGGGGCTAGGGGACTGTGAGGAAAGAAAAACTGTTCCAGCCCCGAGGACAATTAGTGCGAATGCTAATGAAAGCACGGCATGGGAGTGAGAGAGAGGAGAGGAAAAAGAAGAGAGGAAGGGAGAGCAGTCCCTAGCATACTTCATTAGGTTCCGAATCAGAGTTTGAATCGGAATAAGAGGCCCCCCAATCCTCCAGACGCTGCTCCAGCGAGCCCTGGGTAGCAGCCACTCATAAATGCCGGTCCGGGCTCCAATTAGAATCAACTCATAAAGTAGCGGGCACAGTGGTACGATTACAAATAATTATAATTAAATTGTATACATAGAAATAGGTTAAGAAATTAAATATAAGATGAAGACAGATGCATTCCAAGGTGGGAATATATATTCTACAAGAAAGAACGCTATCATCGGTAAACCGAAATTTGTATACCCTTGCAGTCTGCAATTGGATGATTGAAAATTGATTCATTTTGCGTGCTAACGAAATAAGACTATGCTGAAAATTTCAGCCCGATAGCTCAACGAGAAAGAAAGCTAACTTCGGTTAACCGAAGTTTATATACCCTTGCAGTCAGCAGTTGGATCATTGAAAATCGATCCATTTTGGTAATGTAAAAAAAAAATATGTCTAATTATGTAAATTTTGTAAATTTTACATTTTACATGTAGAATATTACATTTTCATATAAATCGACCGATCCCTTCTATGGCAGCTATATGATTTAGTTGTCTGATCTTAATGAAATTAAAACCGTAATTCTAGAACTATAAAAAACGACTATATCTCGAAATTTTTAGAAATTCGTTGAAAAACAGAGAAATAAAAAATTTTTGTACATTAATTTCGCCATCATTCCTATGGCAGCTATAGGATATTGTGGTCCGATTTCGGCCGTTCCGACATATATACTGCGTGCTAAAGAAATAAGACTATGCTGAAAATTTTAGCCCGATAGCTCAAAAACTGAGAGACTAGTTCGCGTAGAAACCGACAGACGGACAGACAGACGGACAGACAGACAGACGGACATGGCTAGATCGACTCGGCTGGTGATGCTGATTAAGAATATATATACTTTATGGGGTCTGAGATGCCTCCTTCACTGCGTTGCAAATATCATGGCAAAATTATAATAACCTCTGCAAGGGTATAATTAATAAGACTGTAAAGAAGAAAACTGGTTATAATTAAATAAGAAAATCCTAATAAGACGCCATATACTTCTTAAAAATATTTCAGTCTTAGATACTTGTGTTTAAAAATATTTTCGAAAAAGATTTATTCAACAACTTCCTCAGGGAAATATTCTGAATAAATATTTCTAAAATAAATCTTAACATTTATATTATTTATTCTTAGGTTTTTAAATAACCTTAACCCACTGTCCCACCGTCCACGGGGCTAATTAGGTTCCATTTGAATTTGGAGAGCGAGCTCGGGCGCCTCTTGATGTCTCACGCTCATCGGACGGGGCATCCATCTTCGGCTATATTCTTATATCTTAATACCAGGCCCAGACTCGGTATTTATCATCGGTTCGTTTCATTTGCTGTCCAAGGTTTTCGGTGTATCCCTGTCGTTTGTCGTTCTTTTTCGTGATAATAAAGATTTATGTCTGGGTTCTGTTTGGGAAATTCCAGGAGTCCGTTTATCGAGCATGTTCTTAATATTATGTATTTTTGGTTGATTTCTTTTTTGAAAGAGATGAATGCATTTTTAATTATCGTGGCACTGACCTATAATTTTTGAGTGCCAGCTAGCTTTAACTGGTATTAAATCGGCTTTTATTTCTGTGAATCCTGCAGGAACTGGCAAATTAAGGCGGCATAGGTTGAAAAAATCCATGCATATTTGATACAAAATTTTCTAGCAGCCTCAGCCGGAAAGAAAGTGCAAAATTTAATCGGGGAGCTCCGGCTGAGCGTCTCCCAGCAACAGTTGTAAATTATGACACCCAAAAAAAAAAGGAAAGAAAGAAAAAAAGGGGAGAAAGGAGAAAAAACATACATACACCCGCACTCATAAAATATTACCCTCAGCCCTTCACATAATTCACAGGGCACACATAGTGGCTTAGTTTCCTAGGACTACCTCTCCTTCATCTTGGGGTTTCCCTTTCAGATATTTCCATCTAAGGAAAAAAAGGGGTAAGGAAAGGCTATAAACGGAATGAAAAATAGTCGACAAATGATATTTTTGATCTATGCGATCAGCTTTTCAGGGTGTCGAGTTTTGGTTTTAATTAAGGCGAGAGAAATTGGATATAATAGATTAAAAATATATTTTTAGTTCTGGTAAAAGCGTAGGAATAATATCTTATTAAACCATCCTTTAATAATCGCCAAAAAAAATTCCAAACCCTTTTCCCATCGATATATTACGCATTTATCTTCATTAGCCGACCACTAGCAGTACTCTCGGATCCTTCCCGAGTCCTGGCCAAATGGGAATAAAATGTTTCAATTGTCATTTGTTGCTGTTTCTAATTCTGTAGTTGCAATTGCCTGCATTGCAGCAGGTCGTAAATTTATTGCAAATAAATTTATAGCATTTGCAGCGAGGTCACCACCCATGCTCCATGCTCCGTGCTCCATGCTCCTCGTACCCACGGCCATGCCCCATCCGTCCGTCTGTCAGAATGGCTAAAAGTCCGACAACCGACACAGAATTGGCTCAAAAAATTGAAAATCCCGCAAAGTTTTTGGGGAATTTCCAGCTGCAGCTTGTGTAAATGGAGGGAATCCCTTTTTGCATTGCGTATTTCAGGGTTCCCATGCATATTAAGTTGTCCTTGTTGTCCTTTTGCTGAGCTCATCCGAATGCACCACAATTATTTCAGCTTGTCACAGAAGTCAGGCGATTTCCAGGGGATTGTTTCGAGCGGGTTGCCGGGTTGTCGGGTTGTCGGGATCCCGGAATCCCGGAACAAAGGACAAAGGAAAAAGTGTGGAGGCTGCTGCTAGGAACAACTTGTGAACTTTGCAAATTGAAATTAATTACTCTGCCAGACGAGTGCAGCTGCAAAAACTTCGATGTCCATGAATGAAATGCCACAAAGCGAAGAATCCGCAATCGAAGACTGCCAAGGAATCTTTTTTCCTCTCTTCTCTTCTCTTCGTTTCTTTTCTTTTCCTTTCTATAGCTGCATTCGATTGTTCAAAGGGGATCCGGAAATCACGAAATCAATGGGTTAACATTTTTCAATTCAAATGAGGTTGCAGCACTTTTTTTCATAAATTAACATACGCGAGCTTCTGTATTTCTGTTAGTAACTGAATACCACAAATTAGACAAAAGACCACATTTTCTATATTTATATCCTTGAAAAGGGCTTAATAGTTCTGCTTGAAGTTTTCAGGAGATATTTTTACATAAAGTGTATAAATTGTAGATCAGCATTCGTTTCTATGGAAATTAGTCACTTGGTTTTAGAGTTACTTTAATGGAACTTTCCCAATAATAGTTTATTTAAAACAATAAGTATATAAGTCGGAAGGAAAACGATAGGGCCGCTATATCTTATTGAGAACATGGAAGCGATCGTATAATTATTAGAAAAGAAATTGTAGCTTGGTTTGTTTGGAGATATGAGAGTTTTTCATTGTTTTTGAATTACAGTTTGATTTTAATTAAAATCGGTCGACTGTCATCGACAAATAATTAGAAAATAAAATTAAAAAATTATAAATTTAATGTTTAAAGTATTTTTATTTGTATGATTAACAATTTCAGAAGAAATTAATTGAAATAAATTTTCAAATATAACGCACTCAAATTTTGCACAATTTCTCAATTCAAATGCAAAGATTTTCGCCCAAGTGTACTTGATTTCCTACCCGGAGCCTGTTTATATAGTTTCGCTCCCCGGCCCGAGAGCAACTAAATTAAAATTATTTCAACTCGAGTGGATGCGAACGAGAAAAAGTCTTCGGCAAATAACGGAGCCATTAAAACCAGTTGCAAAGAGGGTTAACCGACGGAGCCAACGGAGGGTCCGGATGGGGAAGATGGGGAAGGGAGGGCGCCACGGCACTCGAGGAGCATCCCTGATTTTGATTGCTGTTTTGCAGCCGCTTGACGACGATGTTTTTGTCGTATCAAATTATAAATACTTATGAGCCCCACAGACTTCAAGCCAAGCGGCGGCAGATGCGCCGAAATGGAGCTGGAGCTGGAGCTGGAGCCCAAAAATATTAAGAGAGAGAGAGAGAGAGAAATGAACAGGGCGAAATTTAAGGCTGCCTTCCATAGGGTTTTATCAATTTAATTTGACCTTGAAAAATAATAATAAATTTAGTGGGGACTTTATATTTGATACATTTGAGTAGAAACAAGTTTCAAATAATTTTAGTCAAGATCTTATCCCTTAAAATATATATTCCCTTAGTTGCCAACGATCTGAGACACTCGTACTCCCGCCCAAGAAAGGTCAAACAATTAAAAACTCAATTAGCGCCATATTGAAAAGCTGCCAATCATTTGTCCCTTAAAAGTAAGAACAAAAAACACAATATCACACACCCCGACGGTTTCCCAGATACATTTGTATCTGTGCGCCTTTGTGGGCATGTGTTGGATTGTTTGTTTGCATTGTGCGCCGCAAATTGGTCAAAAGTACAAAAATATCAAAGATTCGGGGCCAAAACACAGAACGAAAAATCAACAGAGAAAAAAATACGAAAAACAGAAGGCAGACATAGGAAAAATCAAACAAAAGGCAAAGGAAAATAGCAAACCTCACAAATAGAGCGTGAAATTGACAAACAAAACATAGAAACACACACACACAACAAAACAAACACTGAATAAAAAACGGAATCGTAAAAGCTCCGTTAGAAACTGCATCAAAAACTAAAATAAAAGACTGCCAAATCCAGAAACTAAAACTAAAAGAAAACATAACAATGCTGCAGCTACAATTCCAAATAGTTTGACCAAAAAAAAAAAAGAAAAGCACAAAAGTGTCGTGATGAAAATAAAAATAAAAGAGAAAGAGCCAAAAAAAAAAAAGGGGTAAATTGAGGCTGAAATGGCGCAAGATACATTTGTATCTATGGCTGGAGCATATGACAAAAGCCCTTGTTCAGCAATTGAAGGGAAAACCCAAGCCAGTTGGGGGAAAAACAGGAGCGAAAAAAACCAAAAACCAAAGACCAAATGGTTAAAAAAGAGCAAGAATTTGTCAGCAAAAAGAGGAAATACGATAACTAGGTTAAATTAAATTTTTTTAAATATATAAATGCTTGTTTTAATATTAATGTGCTGTGGAAAAAGTGTCCTGGAGACTCTAATAAAAATTTAACTATAAATTTAGCGGATATTCTTCTTGTAAGATTTATTATACAAAATCTTCCTTTGCTTATAACATTATCTTATAAAAAAATATCAAGAAAAAATGTATTCCCTCATCTAAATATATTTTCAATAAGCTAAATATACAAGCAAAATAGTTTTCACAAATTTTTCTCAAGCCCTGTAAGTGTCCCTAGCAAGACTCCTTAAAACTACCAGAAAATACCTTCGATAAAGCTATTTATTCCCTAGAATCGTCTTTATATCTTTATTAATTTTTTCTTGCAATGATAATAATTTCCTGAGTGACAGCTTTCCATGTCTAGACAGCAGATCACGCCCCATTTGGGCGTTTTGTGTATACAAATCGCGTATCGCGGCGCATTCAAACATAATGTCTTTTATGTTCTTTCATTATTATTATTATTTTTTTTTTTCTTCTTTTTACAACGAACGGAAGGAGCTAAGACACAAGTGCAATTATGAAAATTCATTTGATTTGTGTTTACGATTTTGCCAACGTCCGTGGAGATATAAAAAAGATTGAATTTGCTTTGGGGGCTGTCCGTTAACACTCAACGGCAAAACGCAAATCATGCGCCTAAAGATCTGCGGAACAGTTCCCCCTTGCACTCGCTTTTACCAACTCATTGCCTCGTAATTAGTGGAAATTACCTGTTCGTGTCCCCCTATCTTACCTTTCCGAAAAAAACGGGGCCAGAAAAGGTGAGGAGGGAGAGAGGCTGCCTTGTTCGTAATTACGATGCACAGATCGCTCCCCGATCACACCCCTCTCTCTCTCTCTCTCTCTGTAGGCTTTTCTCCACAGGCGAGCCTCGCAGGGGGGGATAGTTGGGAAAATAAAAAAATTTTAGTTTCATTTTGTAGATTTAATTTTGTGTACTTGCAGATTTTCTAAACTTAATATAAATTTTGTAGGAAAATGTTGTATAAATTATGGACTTTCCAGCAAAGTAATTTAATAAAAAATTATATTTTAGTACAAATTTCAAGCTTTATCCTTTAAGACTTCAAAGCATAAAATTTTCCAAATATTGTAGGATAATCCCATATAGGTATGGGTCTTATAAATATTATTTTAGGATTTTTAAAGTCTTCTTTAGTAAGAAAAACTGGCTAAACGATTATATATACACATCCTTCCCACCTGTGGCTTTCTCCCTCTGTAACCTGCTCTCTCTTCCTCTCTGTATCTACCTTCTTAAGTTTAAAAAAAAGGTAAATAAAAAAATAAGAGATATAACTCAACTCTGGACATGACACGGCAATTTGTGTCGCCGGCGACGGCTTGCAAAATTAATTTGTGTCCGTTGTTATTATAAACTTTTCGCCCTTCTTGCGGCTGTTATTGTTGCAGTTGTTGCCGCTTGCCGCTGCTTGTTTGTTTGTTTGTTTGTTTTCTTGATGCCACTGTTCGCTTGTCTTTTATTGAATTAAGCGTTTTTTGTGGCTCACTTTCAGTTTGTGTCGAAAATGGCGCCCAGAGCGAAGCCACAGAAACAGAACAAGCATTTAAGTATTTAACCTATTCTAAGCACCATAAGCTAAGTAAATAATATATAAATTTAGTGTTTAGAGTGCAGAATTTGTTTTGAAATTATTTACGCCTTTATATTAAAAAAAAAAAACATGTAATGCAACCCTGGCTTTTTGGGGTTTCTGCGTGGGCGGCTTGCCGGCTGTCTGTCCCAGTTGCTGCCTGACTTTTATCTCGGAGCCCCCTGGCCAACATCTGACTATCTGTCCATCTGGTTGCGGCTGTCCGTCTTGATTTTCGGTGGCAATCGACGTCGTCGCCGCCTCTGTGCACTTGACATTGACGACTTGACTCGCCACGAATCGACTGAGCCCCAAACGCGGAGAACAGTGGGGCGATTTTTGGAAATCAAACAAGAAAAGATACAATAAAATGATTACGAAAAATTAGCGTTCATTAAAAACAATTTAAAAGCAAGTTCCAAGACTAAAATCCCCAAATTTAAAACCACATTTCCTGTAAAATAAATCAAGCAACATTTTCTGTACTTCTTTAACTTTAAGAAACCTTAAGTAACCTAGGAAAACCCCTCAAAACCCAAGAACATTTGAAAAATATTAGGAAACCACTTGGAGTACTTCTAAATTTTATCAATTTTGGAGAAAAAGTCTAGCAAAAACCATCCACTGTGCGGTGTCTGCGTCTTTCGGGCCAACACTTCATGCTTCATTTGAGCCCGCTGCCCAATCAGCTGGAAAGGTAAACACAACGACCCGGGCGACTGGCCATATCAACCGGCGGGGCAGGAGCTCCTCTCATTCTCGAAAATCCCCATTCTTCCCGGAATAAAAGGGCTAAGGCGCCCAACCGCTGCATCAGATTTTTCGCAAAGTTTTTGGCGCTTGACAAAAGTTCGCCCATTGCAGGCGAAAAAGTTTCGGGCTGAAGTAAGCTACAAATGCAAGTGGAGTCGAGTCGTCCAAGGGCAGAGGATTAATTAAATAACTAAAAGCCAGCTAATCATCTGCAGCTCAAGGGGCAACGAGAACCTGGCCAGGAGCGGTATAAATATTCCGAATTTGTTAGTGAAATATTGCTTTAGCGTTCAGTGAAGCCTTTTTTATTTGCTTTTATGAAAGTGACCTTAGGAAAAGGCTTTAATTATTCATTTAATTTTATTCTAAAATAAAGATTCTTTTCTTTTATTTTTTTAAATTATTTTATTTGAGTATAGGAACAATAGGAATTAAAAATTCCTTTCTAAACTCTTTCCTATTATTTTTTCCCATTTTGCCACTCATCAATATATTTTTCACAATTTTCCTTTCGCGTGCCGGACCCGCCCCAATCAATTAGCCAAATTGTGCATAAATTTGTGGACGCTTATCAATGTCAATATTATCATTACAACAAATATTTATGCGAGTATATATATATTTATGGAAGATGTCTGGGCGTGACTGCTGATGCTTCCTTTTCCCCTTGACTTTTCCTGCTTTCCCCACTTATCTATGGCAGAAAAATTAACACATATTTCACTTTATAGCCAGCGAATATTAACTGGCTAGAGGGGAGGGTTTCCCGGTTCCCCGGTTCCCTGGTTTCCTGGTTTCCTGGTCGTTTTGTGGGCTAATACAATAAATTGCAATATCGATAAAATACACGAACGTCACGCGTCGCTCACGGCTCACGGTTTTGGCCAGCCCCTACCCTGATTTTTCCTAGGCTCCCAGCCCCCTTTGCCTCCTAAAGAGGCAACACAGCACCCTCTACCCCACAGATTTACTCATTAGATGTCCTCATTTTATGGGTGCTGCCTTTTTTCGTGTTTCAGAGCGTAGCGGAGCGCGAGGTTTACACTAAAAGAAAATAAATTAAAATAAATTCCAGAGAATTGCGAAAGAAAAAGCTTAATCATGGATATAAAATTAATTGAAAATAAATTCAATTATAGGAAAAGTGATTTAGACTTAAAAATTAAATATAAAGCTCAATTTTGTTTCTTATTTTTGACCACAATAAATATTTATTTAAAAATTCCAAGAGAAATATATTTTTTTTCCCTTAGATGCAGTCAGAATCTGGGGGCTTTTCTGGCCCCCTAAAATCCCCTCGTATCCTCGATGTTGTTGACTGTCTGCGCAAATGGCGCAGCAAATTGAATTTCATTTATTGATTATCCTGGCGTTTTATTTTATTTTTTTTTTTCCTGCGTCTTTTGGAAGCCGCCCAAGGACCTGCTGGAGAGGAGAAGAAAAACAAGAGGCAAGGCTGGGGCCAGAATGTAACTCGGTTTCCCTGATTTGGTTTGTATTGCCAGCAGGGAGGGGGCAAGAGCCGAGAAGGCCGGGGACTCGGCGGCAATTTATGGCCCAAACGAAGGTGAATTCAATTTCTGTTGCAGGCCTAACAAAAGTTTTGGTTCAGAGGTCGGAATCTAGTTGGGAGATGATTGGTGAGCAGAATGGATTGAATGGGATTATCTGATTTACACAATATTTATTCCGCACAAAATGTCCTTGCTTACAGCAATTCCCCCGTCGTGGATTGAATAATGATAATATCTGAGGGAAAGTGCTCTTCAAATGCTTGATAGAGATTATAAGGAATAAAATAAGTAATATTATTAAATGCCTGAAAAATATTGTAAAGCCAAAGACTTGACTTGCAATTTCACTACACTTTAAAGGTATAAAAATATTATTTCAAATTATAATAATTATTCAATAAACTTTACCTTATCTAAAGCAATATTTAATATAATTTAAACTCTTTGGGGACACTCCCAAAAATGATCATCGAGGGCCACTTCAGATTTTCATTCATTCAAAGTCGTTTAAAAAAATAATACAGATCCCCGTGCCCATCCCATCCACCTGCCTTAATTTATTCAGGCCGAGCTACTGCGCCATAATTTATCTTTATCATTCCTATAATATGATAATCCCCGTGTGCCTCTCCTCTCGCGCTGCTTGTTTTCCTTTATGTTCCAATGGCTATTTCATTCATATTTATTTTTTGATGTATGACCCACTGTCCACATAGATACTCGCGTGCTTGCGAGTGTGTGTGTTAAGTTGTCATTATGATTGACAACAAAGTCGACGTGACTTGGTTTTGCAATGGGCCAACATCGATTAATTCAATTGTGCGGCGACGGTTAATGCAGTGCCACCTTTATGAGGAATTTTCAAGTCACAAAAAGTAAAAGAGGAGAGGAAAAAATATGTTGGATAAAATTTAAAAACACTGAAATAAAGGGTTTTTAGTGAAAGCTTAAAATGAAAAATAAATAAGACGAATTCTAGATCTAGTAAAATGATTTGCTTTATTTTTTCTTGAAAACATAAATTCAATTAAATATTTAAGTTAAATTGAACCATAAAAGTTACCTAAATGGAATGGTTAGCTTTTATTAATTAAATGCTGGGTGGCAACAGGCTTTATTTTATACAAATAAAGTGGCAACGCCGAGTGAAAAAGAGTGTGACCTAATTCTACACAAGTGGCATCTCTGCTAATACAATTTGAAGAATACCATAAAATAGGTTTCTATTTTCAAGTATTTAAGAATTTATTAAATCTATATAATAAACATTGAATACAAGAATAGATTGCTATTTAAATAAATATATTTATTGTTTTATCTAAAAGCCCACATTTTTCTAAAGTGTGGTTGAAAGTTCGTATGCTAATTGGAAACCTCTAAGCTTCCCTAAAGACTCGAAAAAAAAGAGAAAAACACCAGCCCACACGCAATGGATTCTTCATACCAAAAACTTATTTATTTCGACTCGGTTTCGGTTTGCTTTCGGCTTACAACTTCATTTAAATGCAGAAGCCGCCACAAAAAAAAAAGCGGACAGAAACGGAAAAAAGGGAATGCTCTCGAATATGAAATTTTAGTTTTGATCCAAAAGCATTTGACAGCCAAAAAGTTTTTCTTCGTTTTTCTCCTTTTTTTTTTTTTGTTTCAGGTCGACTCTTTGCATTTAGATGCTAATGTCAGGGGCGTTACAGAGAGGAGTAGATATTCCGAGGGGGTGTGGGTGCCACACGCCAGCTGCATAATTGATAAGGGCGGAGAGTGGGGGGAATTCTGAATTAAGGGGCAAGGGGCAAGGGGTGGGTTGAATGCAAATCGCAACGACTGCAGATAACCTTGTTAAGATGCCAATTACGAAAATTAACTTGGCCCTCGCTGGCGCAGGCGAACTTATTGATTTTGCATTGAAATCGAAGCCAAAAGCATTCGGTGTTCCCTCACCTACACTCGGGAAAAATATATCACCCATGTATGCATTACTTACAGGCAATTTTCACGTTTTTCGTCTTCTATTAGTTAATAAAATATTCTCATTAGAAATTGGATCGAAAGCCTACTTACTTTGCGAGACATAAACTAATAATACTTGCACCTCTTAGTGCATATTCCTTAAAAAGTGTTCTTTATGTTTTTCCTTTTTTTTTTTTTGACCCAGTCTTCTTGGCAGCAACCTCATTGCTCAATTGCCAATGTGTGTGTACTACCCTCCAACTCCCCCTGCCACTCTTTCGAATTTTCCCCGTTGAGGAAAAACTTTATGCCAAAAGGAAATGACGAGAGGTGAGAGCCAGCGGAGAGAGAAAAATGTGAGGAAATTCGTTCGACGGAAGCAGAGACAGTTTGAAATAATTACATTGCACAAAATCGAAGAAAGGGGGTTACATAGAGAAAAGTGTATGGCAAGGGGGTTTTAGTCCCCATACACCAGTCCCACTTGTGTGATGGAAAATCTCACAACTTTAACGCTAAGTTTGGCTGCAGGCTTGCATATATGTAAGCCACATGTGAAAGTGTGACTTCCTTTTTCCTGTACTTGGAATGCATGCAAAATTCATGAGTTCTCGTGCATAGAATCTAGAGAAATATAAAAAAATATTCTTTAGAAATGTAATAATTTTAAAAGTTTTATTGCAAATTTTCTGCTAATGAAGCGACTATCGATTTCTGGTATAAATTTATAAATTTAAATTTATATTACAGAAAAATAGTTATCAGAATCAACGAACGGGGGGTTGCATAAAGAAAAAGGTATGGGTAGAGGGGTTTTAGTCCCCATACACCAGTCCCATTTGTCTGATGGAAAATCACACATTTTTAAAGCTGAGTTTGGCTGCAGGTTTGCATATATGTAAGCCACATGTGAAAGTGTGACTTCCTTTTTCCTGTACTTGGAATGCATGCAGAATTCATGAGTTCTCGTGCATTGAATCCAGAGATATATGAAAAAATATTCTTTAGAAAGGTAATGCTTTTAAACGATTTATTTTAAATTATCTGCGAAAGAAGCGACTATCGATTTTTGGTATAAGCTTATAAATGTAAATATATATTACAGAAAAATAGTTATCAGAATCAACGAACGGGGGGTTGCATAAAAAACAACGTATGGGAAGAGGGGATATAATCCCTATACACCAGTCCAATGTGTCTGATGGAAAATCACACAACTTTAAAGCTGAATTTTGCTGCAGGCTTGCATATATGTTAGCCGCATGTGAAAGTTTGGCTTCCTTTATCCTGTGTTCGGAATGCATGCAGAATTCATGAATATTCTTTAGAAAGGTAATGCTTTTCAAAGATTTATTTTTAGTTCTCTGCCAAAGAAGCGACCTACAATTTCTGTTATAAATTTATAAAAGTAAATTTATATTACAGAAAAATAGAACGGAGAACGTTGGGTTGCATAAAGAAAAAAATATGGGAAGAGGGGAAAAACCACACAACTTTAATGCTGAATTTTGCTGCAGGTTTGCGTATATGTTAGCAGCATGCGGAAGCTTGGCTTCTTTTTTCCTGTGTTCGGAATGCATGCAGAATTCATAATTCAGGAATATTATAAAAAATATTCTTTAGAAGGGTTAGGTTTTTCAAAGATTTACATTTAATTCTCTGCCAAAGAAGCGACCTATAATTTCTGTTATAAATTTATAAATGTAAATTTATATTACAAAAAAATACAAAGCATCTAATAGTTCACCACCTGAATCTCTCCCTTACCACCTGCAGAATAGAGGAAGTCATCCCTGTGGACACATAAAATTCCACACACCAAGACCCACCTCTATGCCCATTGAACAGAAAACCCATTTCCCTGACTTTCCACGTAAAGCAGTAGCTGTGGAAATTGTTCCTAGACACAGACGCAACATCATCATCGGCTGAAACGCAGCAAAAAAGTACAAATAATTTCATTATAATGCCGGCAGAATGCGGTTAGGCGGAAAGGGGGTCTCTCTTTGGATGGTTTTAAGTACATGGGCGTAGGGCGGGCGACTGGCAACGCAGCCCCAACAGGTTAGGCAGAAACTGGAATCAAGGGAAAAACGACAAAATGCAGAATACAGAAAGCTGGATGCTGAATGCCAAGAAACCGAGTGGGACGAGGCGACAGATAATGACAACGGCAGCGGCAGCGGCAACGGCAACGGCAGCCGCAATAATTGCTAGTGAAACATAAGCAGCAGCAGCAGCAACAGCAGCAACAGCAGCAGCAATATCAATATCTGAAGTAAGTGCAATACCAACTGCAGCTTTGGGAACCAAAGGCAGAAATGGGGAAGACTATGGCATTAATCTGCAGCCAGAAGGGAAACCAACAACATTTGAGACAATAGGCCAACAGGGCCCAAGAAACTCAAGCAGCAATAATCAGCAACGTCAATAAGTACGAACAAAAGCAATTGTTGGAGAGTCTTATTTGAATATTACATCAGCAACTTTAGTAAATGAAATCACTTTAGTAACAGCAATTAGTTTAATCTAAATAAAATATGGAATTAAATAAGAAATCATAAATATCACCGGCAATATCAGCACAAGTTGAAAAAAAATAAAATCAGCAACATAAACAAAGGCAATAGCAGCCACCAGCAATCGTTGTAGCACTTGCAACAACAGCAAAATCAAACAAAAATTCGCCAGGTGCAACAGCAACATTAGCAGCAATATTAAGAGTTAAGGCAGCAACAATATGACCAAACAACAACTCATGTGGCCAATACCGAAGAGGTCCAGCCAGCAGCAGCAGCGGCGAAAAGAAGGAATTATAGCAGAAACAGCATTAACATTATGAATTAAAGTAGCAGCAGCGGCAACAAAGCAGCAACATTATGAATCAAGGCAGCACTGGTATTTACACAGTAAGAAATTAGAGTATTTTATAGAAGGGAAAGTAATGAAAGATATTAATACATACGTTAGGGGTAAGACATAGTTCAAAATACTAAAAGTTGCTGATACTTAAATAAAATGAATTAAAAACAAAAATAAATAGAAATCGAATTAATATTAAACTAGGAAATAGTGAAATCTATTTAGTAATAATTAGAAAACCTAGGAAAATTTCTTGGAGTGCATTAGCTGCAGCAACATAATCAACCGCAAACGCAGCTTCGAAGGTAACTGCGAAAACTGTAGCAGCAGCACCAGCACCAGCAGCAGCAACATGCAATATTAGCAGTTGCAGAAGCAGCAACATCAACAGCAGCGGCAGCAACAACATCAGCAATAAAATACGGCAGCAAGTGAAACAACAGCAGCAACAGCAACATCAACGCCGTGCGCACACGAGCAACATGAGACATGCGACATGCGACTGGAGACGGACCAGTTTGCAACTGTTTTCGTGGCTCTCTGGCGTTTTGTGGGGACAGAACGTGGGGACAAAAGCCCCACGTCTATAAATAGCGAATGCTTTTGACAACTTATGGGACATATACGGGGACAGGGGACAGGGGACAGGGGCTGAGCCAAGGGGAACCCCACAAGATAGCTAAAAAGTCTCAGTTGCAGCGACAACGACAACGACGACAGCAAATGCGTATTAATTGCGACAGCAGTTCGTCAACATTCCACAGTCAAAGGTATAAGGAGAAGGTGATTTGGGGAAGAAATGCACTAAAGAAAAAAATATGTATATTTAAATAAAAAATATTTGGAATTATGAGATAGATTAGATATTTAAGAAGTTTAACTTTTTCAAAGGAAACTCGGTATTTCATTTTATTCTAAGCTTGCTGAATTTATAAAGAACCAAAATAAATAATTTATAATTTACGACAAATCGATTTTTTCGATAACACAATTTTAACGTATATCGACTTTTAACTTTTCTCATAAAGCTGTTATTAAGATATATAATTTTAATATTTTTTAATATTTATTTTTTGACTTAATTAATTAAAACAAAACTAAAAATGTTTAGAATCTAGAATAAGAAATGCTTAGAATGCAGCATACTTAAAGTTGGGTATTTCGAGCTTTAGGTTCTCTATTTACAGACATTAAAATGCATTTTTTTTCGGTGTATTTGTACCAACAACAACAACATAATTAAAAGTGCCAACATGGCGCGTGATCGGCAGACATCGATAAGCGTAACTTGAGACAAGTCGATCAAAAGCTGCTACAATCACGGAATCGAGGACCCATCCTTTCGGCAGAGGAAAGACGAATACATACAGAACTTATAGTGTGCTGGAAGCTGTCGAAGGTGTGACAAACAGGAGCCTTGCGGTCGGATATTAGAACTTGATAGCGAATATATTAGAAAGATGGCTGGAAAACGGATGACAGATAGGAACTCACAACTCTTTGAGGTTAACCGGAGGAAGCCATAAAGGAAGGCAACATAATGTGGAAATAAGGAATGCTAAGAAATTAATGAATATTATTACAAGAGATTTGTATGGAAGTAATTCTGAAAATATGGATTTTAAATAATGAAGGCTACTCTCTCCTCCGAGAAAGTGATACTTATGTATTAAAAAACTTTTTTGGGTATGAAATATACACTATTAGATTTTTAAAAATATTTTAAATTAATATTTGCGGGTTTTTATTAGAGCTGGAACAAAACATCAATGTTTTCTATGTTTTTATATGCAAAAATCCATTGTATATCGATTAACTTCCAAGTATTTCCAGCTTTTATTTATATTTCGTGTAGTTTGAGCTCTCAGCTTAATGTGAATGTTTAATTAAATTTAATCTATGATTAAAACACGAGCCAAAGTAACTCCAAAACTTCCCTCTGAACCTGACCAGACGGACTCGGAACCTGCCCCTTGGCGTTTTGTAGGTCCGCAAATGAAGATGCCGCCGCACTCCTAATTCGCGGCAATGTGCGATGTGCAAATGTTGCGTGCGGTATGCGGAAATTGCCGCCTCAAGTCTAAGGTCTATGGTCTCTGAGTCCTGGAGAGTCCAAGTCGGAGCCGCGGCCGAGGCCGAAAGCATCGCATAATTGCACCTGTCGCCTCCTACAAGAGGCAGCTGCAAAAACCAAAGCAGCCGGGCAACTGGCAACTGGCAACTAGCCACTAGCCACCAAGTACTGGCACCGGCAACTTGCAACACCGGCTGGCGCTACAATATATATGATTCCATATTTGGTGGCAGCAGCTTTTCTTCGTTTTTTTTCTATCTCTCTCTCTCTTTTTTGCTGGCCTTAGCTGGGACACAAACCTAATGGCAGCAGCGCCTGATTATGAGGCGGGTTATTTATGCGCGGCGATTTCTGATGCCTGATTCCCGGATCCGATCCCGATTCCTGCCCATCCAGCAGCATCAATAATAACAAGCAGACAACCAAATCGACGATCGCTCGCTCCTCGGTGGTCCCCACCTTTTTCCCCGAGTTTCCTCCCTTTTGCGCAGAGTTTTCCCCGGTTTCCAGCCCGCGGCGCGTTGCTAGATGAACACAACACAGCCCATCTGCAGCCAATTCTAAGGCTGAGAGGGCACTGTAAAAAATATATTTAAATATGGCCAGAGATGGGCTTTCAGAAAACAAACACAATAAGCATCCTTTTTTGCAGTGTAGGGCCCCCACACCCATATAATCACAACCAGTTGTAACAAGCTGTGGAAGCTGCGGAGTGCGCGTGGCCGCCGTGGCGTTTTATGACTCTGTTTGGCCAGCTCGACTTGGCCCAACTCCTGGCCCCCCTCCCCACCCGCTTTTGGCCAACTCAGAAACTGAAACAGAAAACAGGTGCACTTCACATCAAAGCAACGCAGGCACCAGGCAACAGGCAGCAAACCGATCCCGGGCCGAAACACTTAATCAATGGCAGCCAACGCCGAAGCCAATGGCGACTGTGGTTCCAGGATGGCTATAAAATTGAGAAATTCGGTCTATAAAACCTTAAGGAACCCTTCTTAATTTCTTAATTTCTGTACTTAATTTTTCAAGCCCTAAATGCAAAGCCATAATTTTATATATCCAAAGGATAACCTATATAACATAACATTATAAAAATTAAATTGTAAGTGATAATAATGAATTGAAAGGTATATAGACTACATTTTTTAAAACAAAGCCAACTCAGCTATGTGTTTATAAAAGAGTGACAAAACGTTTACTAATTTGATTTTTCATAAGGCTCTTAAAACAACTCTGTTTTTTATTGTTGGGATTTTTGCGGTACTACTAGTATGGTCACACCGAAATTTTGCAAATGCATCAGCGTAGGCTCTGGAAAAAAGTGACATTTAAAAAACTTTACATCCACAAAATATCCTGACCTCAAAATCAGTATCAAGGCGGAAGTCGAGCTAGTCAGATCGATTTCAGACTTCTCCTTGCTTTATTTATTTTTTATTTTTTGTGCTTGGCCTTGTTAATTTTTATTTTTTATTCTTAATCGATTCTTACTTTAATTTGAGTTTTCTGCATTATTTTCGTACAAATTCGGCATGGTCGTTAATCAAAATTAATGCCTGCCTTATTAATTTCTTTTTATTAGTTTAGTTTGCAACTCGTGCAGATCGACTACGGCTGGTGACCACGCAAGAGCTCTATTTATTAATTAAAATTGCTCCACTGTGCTTTGTCTTGGCCATTGGACTTTCTTCTTCTTCTTCGCCGTCCTGGCCTCGATCCTCGCCTGATCCTCATCGGTGGTTGCTTTGGCATGCACGTCTAATTACCGGGAAGTCAAATGTAGTCAACATATTGCACTTTGATTTGCGCTGCCAGCAGCAACAGCAACATTGGCGGAGCAACTTGCCAGCTAGCAAGTAGCAACAGTGCTGCTAAAGAATAAATAATCACTTTTTTTTCATTATTTGTATTCCTTTTTATTTATTTTTATTTTATTATGGCTTCTAATAATTAATTCGTTTTTAAACTTGTTTAAAACCATGGCACTTGAAATATGAAGCAAACAATTTCGGGTGGAAATATCATTTTTTATTTGTATTATTTTCATTTTTTTATTTACTTTTATTAATTAATTTGTATCTTCAAAAACATATTGAACGATGAGACGATAGCATCTGGAAATACTGATGAAACTCCTTATTAGTTTAGCAAATATATCTTATTTTATTTTGAATTATTTTTTGTTTTTTTTTTTTTTCTAATAATTAATCGTAACTCCAAAAACATATTGAACGATGAGACGATAACATCCGGAAATACTGATGAAACTCCTAATTAGTTGAGCAAATATATCTTATTTTATTTTTATTTCTTTCATTTTTTTCTCTAATAATTAATCGAAACTCCTAAAACATATTGAACGATGAGACGATAACATCCGGAAATACTGATGAAACTCCTAATTAGTTGAGCAAATATATCTTATTTTATTTTTAATTATTTTCATTTTTTTTTCTCTTATAATTAAACGAAACTCTAAAAACATATTGAACGATGAGACGATAGCATCTGGAAATACTGATGAAACTCCTTATTAGTTTAGCAAATATATCTTATTTTATTTTTTTTATTTTCATTTTTTTCTTTAATAATTAATCGAAACTCCAAAACATATTGAACGATAAGACGATAAAAACTTCTGAAAGTACTGCAAAAATTCCTAATTAGCTTAGCAAATATATCTTATTTTATTTTTATAATTTTCATTTGCTTTCGACTTCTAATAATTAGTCGTAGCTCCAAAATCATATTGAACGATAAGACGATAACTTGCGAAAGTATTGTAGGAACTTTCAATTAAATCAGCAGTGCTGGATAAGCATAATCTAATATATTCCTCATCATTTGTATTTAGCTATGATTTTTATTTGTTAATGACTTGTAATTACAAGCTCAAAAAAAAGCTTACTTTACTAAGTCGACAAAGCCTTTCTCTCCAATGATAATGGTAGCAGAAAACCATAAATCACTAGATTTTCGCTAGAATGCCCAACTAGTTCGTGCGGAAAAATGGGCATCTCTATCTGGAAAAGGGATGAGTTGGCAGCACTGGCACTAGCAGCGTCGAGCCCAACATCGAGAGCAACAGGCGGCTGCCCCTCGAAAGCCACGTCCACAGGCTCCTGGCTCAGGCTCCCTCTCCCTTCGCCCGGGAACCAGATGGGAGGGTCCGCCTCGATGTTATAGTCATAGTTATAGTTTACTTGAAGCCGAAGCCTATGGGAAAATGTGCGTTCGGGCCCCGGTCTTTGGATCTGTCTTTGCCCAAGTGGTAGCCATTGGCCAATGTGTGGAAACGCGGGCATTTTCAACTGCTCCTGGACCTGATTCAGAAGCTGCACAGAGAGAAATTGTCCAGGCAGGCACTAGATAGCATAAAAATAATTCAGAAATATGTATGTTAGTAAGAAATTAAAATGAAAGCAGGGCTTACACTTGGTCTATATTTTAATAAACAAAATCAAAGAAATTATTCATTGATAAAAATTAAATCCAGATGATAAAGAGCCTTGCTCTTCAAATATTCAAGGATGCTTTTTTTTTAATATTTACAATATTATTTTTCAGTGTGGAACTAGGCCTGAACCTGGGACTCAACTGGGGCTATAAATCAGGCTCATTTTAATGACGCAAGCAAAATGTGAGGTTTTGAAACGTGTTTCGCTTGCCCAGTTGGCTGCCGTTTTGCAATTTGATTCTCTGGGCCTCTATATAGTATAGTATATCTTCGAGTATCTGGTCGTATCCCTTCCCCCGATCCGCTGCACTTGCCTTTCTTGGGGCGCACCTAGGCAGCAATTAGGCGTATCAATCATGGAGGCATTAAAACAATTGAAAAATCGTCTTTGGGAAATTGAATAGCAATTAGAATATATGCAAAGACCCAGTTCCAATTAGCTGTTGAAACGTTTTCCTTTTCGTCTCTTTCTCTCTCTGCCTTAATGCTATTTATTATTGATCATCAGTCTGTCGCAGATAATGCCTGGTTTCGGCCAGGCTCTGAAAGAAAACTCATTTTTCCTTGAAATCTTTGGTTATGTTGTTTTGAACTTTGGCAGTTGAACTGAAAATGATTTCTGTATATTTAATGGTAAATCGTTAAGAAGTCGAGTCGGCGAATTCTACTTTGGGTTTGGCTTCATATAAATATGCTTTATGCTTTATGGACTTTAAATAATAACCAATCCCCACAACGCAAAGGCTTTGGGGCTTAATTAAGTCATATTTGCCCCGGGCTGGCTGCGATCTTATGGTAAATGTCATAAAAAACGTTCGTAAACAAGTTCTAATCTCTTGTTACCCAGATTTTTATTTATCTTTTGAGGTCAACTAAGACAGCGGTGATCATTGTTTCCTCACGAGGCTTCAGTGATCATAAAAGCGAATCTCGGAGGCTTTAAAAACGATCGTAACTTTAAAAACTCTATCGATATATCCGTGAGAGGTCGTTGACTTGCTGCGGCTTTTCCCAAGCCCATCACACGGATGATTTTTGGCTACCAAGATACCAAAAAAAATTGGTAACAGTCTAGAATTCGATTGAGAGATATGAATGCGGGAACTGGGAACGATATGACAGCATTTGGCCATATATTACGATAACTAATTGATTTAAAGACCCATTTCAACGGTCCGAAATGGGATTACATTAGGCTTATAAGGTGTTTACTATTCCCCAGAGTCGCCGCTCTTCAAATGCAAATTTTATGCAAGCTCTTGGGGAATTTTTAATGAGTCAGAACTCGCCCTTGCGATACCCGACATCTCTACGACTTTTATTTTGTTAATTTTTATTGGCCGGGCTCCGTTGTAAACGTAAAACGAAATGCAATAAAACGACAAATCAAATTTAAATAGAAATGACCAAAAACAAACGATGAACAAAATCAAATCAAATTCAAAAAGCGTTCAGCACCGATCAAGAGTCAAAACCCTGTCGTTGTCGTTTCTGTTTGTATTATTTCTATTCTTATTTCGATGTTATTTTCCGTTTTTTTTTGGTTTTTTAATGGTTTCGGTCGAAACGTGCGACCGCTCCATATTGTAAGGTTTTTTGGGTATTTATTTTTATTTTATTTTATTTGGTGGTTTCTCTGCCTGCCAGTTCTTACAGGAAAATCTTTAGCAATAAATAGTTAAATCTGTTAAATGAGGAATAATAAAACTTGAAACTATTTTATATTTATTTCATTTAAAAATTCAGAAATAAAGCATAAGTACTATACATATATTTGGCAAAAATATAAGAGAAGGACATGCATATATCTCACTTTTCCTGAGACTATTTCCCTCACCTCGAGTCCTCCTATTTTCTTATTTTCCCTTCTCAGCATCGCCAGCCCCGTTCCAAGCATTTTCCGAGCCAGTGTTTCACTTAATTTGGATGCAAATAGATGGGTTCGGATGAAAAGATAGGTAAATACGGGGTCAGGCTTCCCCTCGAAAGAAAAAAAAAAAAACGAAAACAAAGTCGAGGCTGTTGAGGTGTTTGTTTTATTTTGACATCTTTCGGCTGGCCGGCCGGCCGGGCGGCTGTGTTGTCTCTCGTCGTTAATTAAGGTTTATGGACAAATTATGCCCACAAATTGGCAATTAAAATTAGAACGCGCACATAAATTCAACGAGTAAAAGACGAGACCCCAAAACCAAACCGAACCGAAAATAATAATAATAAAAAAGCATCTTCTGCGGCCTCATCTCGTGGACAAAACGCTGTCACTCGACTGGTTTTCATTTTTATTTTTTTTTTGTTTCCACTCTAATTTGTTGCACAACCACGTCCAACTGGTTTTTCCGAGCGTTTAGTGTTGAAAACACATTGATAAACTAAGGCTGGAAAACGTGGGCGTACCGGCTCCAGATCGGTCAACTATATATATATTTTCTAGTGGCTTTTGTAGAGCCCAGCAACGCTGACAGCAGTACTGGTACGAGTTATTAATTAAATGCTAACCAATATAGCTTTATCACTTCTTTGATTTTAATAATTTATATAAGCTTTTTGCTGAGTCGAGGTCTTGTTGGGTGACTTTAATCCATATAAATCGAGAGGGGAATATTTGTAAGGGTAAAAAACAGAAAGGAGCTTTATCCGAACCTATTTTACAGGCGATCGGCCTTGCTAGTGTGTTGCTGAATTCGTACTTGAGAATTTTAAGAGCACTCTTTGCCATAAATTCACGCTTAAAGGCCAGAAGGAGGGTTTTCCTCTCAAATAAATTACAAATACTCAATAGGGCCAACCTATAAGAGAGTTATACTTATTTTTAACCTTGACTATTCCGTAAAAATCAAATACCATCCCTCAGTTAAGCGCAAAGATTTAGTCCAGAGATATCGAAATTAAATTCGAGTTTCCTCCGCCCCAAAAGCAAGTTAGCGATCGCAGGGCACAAGCGTGCTATCCCGGCATCTATTAGCCACTCCACTTATCCCACTGGGAAACTGCGGCCTAATCCACCTGCCCGAATGTGAAGGAGCCTTGTCAATTACAATGAAAATTTCACATTTTAGCCAGGCCAAGCCCGGGACGGGGCCGCTTTGCCACAATCATTTACACTAAATCACTTAAGTGCACAAGTGTCCGCGGACCGCCCAAAAAAGAGAGAAGCAAAGCGAAAAAGACATAGGAAAAGCCAGTTGAGATGGAATTAAATGCAACACAAGCGGCGAAGGAAATCACCGCCCATAGACACCCCACATATATGGACCGGGTTCGGGTTCGGATCGTAAAAGTTTACATTTACGCATATTAAAAATAAGGCAAAGCGGTTCGCATTTCAAATCGACAACTGCCTTAGCACAGGGGTCCCGATCGGGTCCCGGTCCCACTAATTTACCAGGCTCGTCTCCGATTGGCCGAGAGCGCCAGGTGGTCACAGGTCTCAGTCTAATGGGGAGCCGGGCTTAATCTCCGCTCCCCAGACGACGAAGACGACGACGCATCCAGTTTTTTCCCCCATTCAGATCTCCAGAATCTGGCCTGGCTGCAGTCCGCGCTGCGTGAGGAGCATCCTGGCCCCTGGCATCGAACTTGTGTCGAATTAGTGATGAGCAAGGACTTATTTTAAGGATTTTTAAGGGAATGAGGTATGTAATGTGATTTTTAGGTCTAAAAAAGATCTAAAATGTATTTAAAATTAATTTTAAATTACTAAATAACCAAATTATTGGCCATCAAGAAAATATAAATAGATATAAGTTATAAATAAGCTAAAAATATATTTAAATAACTGATATAAATATTAAAAACATATTTACTTTAGTAAATATAATATAAAATATAAAATATAATATAAATATCCTCGCAGCACTGCCTGGGCCAACCTGAGCGGCATTTCAAAGCCTGCTTGACTGCTCCACTTTGGCGGTGCTTGGCTTCGAGTCTTGGACTCTTTCTGTTTCTGTGGATCTGGTCATCCATCCATCCATCTGGAAACTGGTTCAATGCCTGTCTGAATGGGGTCCAGCTCCTTGCCCCCCTGCACTGCTGCTCTGCTGCTCTGCTGCTCCCTGCGAGAAAACCAAACCAAACATAACGAGCTTTGCTTTTCGGTCTGATTTTGTGCTTCTCCTCGTATTTTTTTGCTCGCGCACAGGTGGCTGCCTTACACTGGACAACACACGGTCCAAGTCCGAGTCGATCGCGCGTAATAAGCCGCGAAAACATTGCTCAGGTATTCTGACATCTCAACACACAGAGAGAAAAAGAGAGCGGGTCTTAGGGTAGAAATATTTATGAACAAAATCCCAAGAAAGCAGAGCAAAAACCCTAATAAAAACGCATATTTGTTGATTGATTTGTGACAGTGTGGTCTCCTTGGCAAACTGGTTATCCAGAGCGTCGCCTTGATTCCCGTCCCGATCGTTCGGCTGTGATAAGCGAGCAGCTGCCCCGCCCTTCGGCGACTCACCGCACCCTCGGATAGGCAAATTATGGATGCCCGGCATCCTGCAAGCTGTGTGCATGCATGCAGGATCCCCAGATTCCCGGATCCCCGGAGATGGACAACGGCCAGGCAGTCAACACTTTCGCAGTTCGCTGCAGATCTCGCACTTGGCCCATTAATCATTGACCGCCTGCTGCCGATGCAGCCGGGTTCTACGCCGAGCCTGGGCATTCTCATTATGCTCGTTTAATTGAAATGTCATAGAGAGGCCATTGGGGAATTAACAAGCATTTAACCTCCGCCTTCCCGGCGACAGCATATTACTTTATTTTCAGTCTCGTCTTTCGCTATTTATTGCTTAATTTTAATCGATGGATTTTTAAGGGAATTTTGTAGTGCTTCAGGCGGCTTACTTAGAAATTACTTTAACACAATATTTTCCGTGTTAAAAATACCAAATGGTACCAAGTTTATATTTGTTTTCTTCACTTTCATAGTTCTAACCTGATTTATGCTGCCTTTTATCGAAATGAAATCTGTTGAGCTGCCAAACAAAATGCTTTAATTAAATCTCAAGTTTCCATAAATAATTTATGTGTAGGGAAATATGGATTATTTGATTTAAATGTTTCTGTTTCTGTCGCTTATGCCTGAAAAAGCGCTTCAAGGGGAGACAGAGGGAGCCTGTCTCTGTTTCGCCAACTGGCAGAGTTTTGCCCCCTGGCTTAAGACCCCTTAGGCAGCAGCTGTCCCTGTCCACCCGTCGGTTCACGGGGGTTAAGTTAACTTAGTCGCAAGTTGTGCAGTGGACCCTCTTGTCTCTGCGCTGGGAGAAATAATTACAGACTTCATTTGGAATGAGGTTGAGTTAAATGCAAAAGAAATTCGTAATAAATTTGTCGAATATATCGAACGCCTCCTTAAGTATTTTATAGCCAATATCTAAAGCTAAGCACTAGGTCGGCATTTAATATTAGGATTGCTTACAAAAGAATCTCGGATGATAAGCTAAAATGTTACAAGTAAAAGCAATATATCAAAAATTCGATAGCTTTCGATATACATATTTTTATATATCGCTCGATATAGATGCACAAACATAGTCCATATCAATAGATTATCGATATACATATTTGTAATTATTGTTTAATATCGATAGCCTATGCCATGAACAAACATGACCCGTAATTGTACAGTATATCAGAAATTCGATAGCTTATCGGTATACATATTTTTATATATCGCTCAATATATATGCACAAACATAGTTCATAAAATTAATATTTAAGAAAATGTATATAATTTAAAAATCAACTGATTATCGATATACATATTTGTAATTATTGTTTAATATCGATAGCCTATGCCATGAACAAACATGACCCGTAATTGTACAATATATCAGAAATTCGATAACTGTCGATATACATATTGCACAAACATAGTTTAAAAAACTAATATTTTAAAAAAAATTATATAATTAAAAAATCAATAGATTATCGATATACATATCTTCATATATTGTTTAATATCGATAGCTAAGCACAAGCATGACACGTAAATTTCAAATACAGTAGAAATTCTATAGCTTATCGCTCCATATCGATGACTTTGTCCATGCGCAAATATAGCTCATTAAATTAATATTAAAAAAAATTTATATAATAAAAAATTTTTTTTTTTTTCGATATGCATATTTTTATATATTGCTTAATATCGATAACCTTAGCCATGCACAAACATGACACGTAAATAATAATAAATAATCCTGCGTTCAGTGTGACATATCTTTGTTTATGTCTAAATTCTTACTAGTTTTTGTGTCGGTTTTTTTTTCTCAGTGCCCTGAGCAAAGTAAAGGCCTCGCTGCGCTTCCGCAGAATCACTTAACGCTTGATTACACCGATTGACGTTTTGACGAGGCACTGATGCTGCACAAGTCGATGATGATGATGATGACGACACGAATGCTGGCGATGCTGTTGCTGTTGCGGTTGTCCTGGAGGGTCCACTGCCAGTGCCACTACCTGCTACCTGCAACTAGCAACTTGCAACCTGCAACCGAAATATGAAAAGGGGAACAGCAAAAAAAAAAAAAAAAATGCCAACGCTGAAAAACCGATGCCGATGCCGATGCCGACTTTTTAGACAACTGTTGAGGGCGAGGCCCCTGTTGAGGCTCTGCCTCTGCCACTCGGAGTGCCTCTGGAAAGCTGTCAATGGTGACTAGAACGCTATTACATATTATGGGACAGGATTCCGCGGAGGGGCCACTGACGCTTGTCGATTAAAATGTCATTGCGTTTTGCTGCCGTTGGCCGTGTTGCTGTTGCTGCTGCCTCTTCAGTTTTTTTTTTTATGTTACTGCCTTGGTGCAAGGTGTTGCTGCTGCACAAACTGCCATCTTACGTGATGCGGCAGATACTCGCCGCCGCCTCGCACTTATTGATTCTGTCCGGGGCTGTGGGCTGTGGCTCCTCTCATTTGGAAGCTCTTCCTAATTTTTATGGCTCGGCTATTTACTTGCCATTTTGCATTCAAGTCTAAAAAAAGGTCTCTGAGCGGTGCTTTTATATTAATATAAAAATGCATAATAGCTAAGAGCTAAAATAGTTTTTTCCTTATTTCTTTACGTAATTTTTTGTTGCTACAAAAATTTAATGTTGCCGATGCTGGCGTTGCAGTTGTCAAAATGGATTTTCCACTTGTCTTCAGCAGACTTTTTTGTGCCAATCGCGGATTATGCTGAGCTGTCACTCAAAGATTGAAATGCTTGCCCCGCCCCGCCCCGCCCCGCCCCGCTCCCGGTCAGATTTCCACAGGATTTTCCCCCTGAAGTAGCTGCTATTGAAACTGCTGCTGTTTTGACCGACCTTGGGTGCGTCACTTGAAATGGCAAATTGCGCATTGACAACAGCATGAGATTGGTATTACGGGCCAAAAAAATAATCTAAAAAAAAACCCAATGGCTTTATCACAATGCAACATCGAGTTTGACAACTGAAAACGCATTTACATGTGTTTTTTTTTAAGCCCAAATTAATCAAATAATGTTTACTAGGATCGCCCAGTGGGGGAAAATCCCCCACCAATTCTGAAATTATCTTTTCAAAATAACCACGTTCTTTGGATTCACAATTCACTTTTGCCAAACTCACCAATTTTCTCCAGTTTTTTCTGCTTAAATTTGAACAACTTTTGATTTATCGCAATAGAACGGAAAAGATTTCCAATGCTTGCTTCGTTAAATTGTTGTTGTTTCCGTTTCGTATGCTTCATATACGTATTTCTCGTTTACCTGCACTTAACAGGTAACATTGTCAAATTCAATTTTTTTTCATATTCTGCACATCTACAAATTAATACGAATCGAATGGTATATTCCGTTTCAAAATCGGTTAACGGGAAGTAGGGGAAAAAGGGATTACTAAAAAAGGCTTAGCCTATTAATATATAGATTTGCTAAATGAAATAATTGTATTTCAAGTAAAAAACGAATGCAACAGAAAATGTCAGCGTTTTGAATTGAATTTATTATTGAAATCATTTTAAAAACCACCCCGAACTCCTTTCAAAGGCCATAAGTGCTGGTGTCTGTCGAACCGCTGGCGGGCCAGGCAATTTGCGACAATCAAACCAATAATTGGCCAGAAGTCGTCAACAAAAACAGCAATAACAAAAACAGCGCGGACAAATGGCAACAAGAGTAACTACTTAAGTTGACTAACTCGCCAAGTTGTCAGTGCGGCCAAGGCAAAGGCAAAGGCACTGGCACTGGCACTGTCACTGGCACTGGCAAAGGCAAAGAGACGAAAATTGTCATCAACTATGCAAATTGCCAGGACATTTTTCACTTACTTTGCGATAGTTGGACGGGCCTCAAGACGGGCGTGGAGCGAAAGACTTTTCCGGGGCAAAGGCGTTTGGAAAAGTGACCCACTAATTAGCTGCGGAGGGTCGGAGGGTGGGTGACCACTCGCAAATGACCAAAAACATCAGCGTCATTATCAATATCAACAGAATGTATTTTATTTCGCCTCTTTTTTTCGCCTTTTCCCTCATTATTAGGCAATAGACCGAAGGGGAAGCCCTGGCAAACAACCATTATGACCAATCGATACATCGATTGGCAGCCGCTGGCATTTGCTGGCCGGGAGCGGAAGCGGGAGCGGGAGCGGGGGCAAGTGTCATATGCCGACCCAAGATGATGGCATATAGTGGAATTTATGAGGGATTGGCCAAGGCGGAGGACAGCCGAAGCAGCCAAAGGGGTTGGCGCCACTTCGTCTGCGGGGCATGACTCTTCATTGTCCTGACATATCTATGCCAGACATGGATTCGATTGGAGAGGCTTTTACCTTCCGGCTAGCACCGAGCACTGAGCACTGAGCACTGATGGACGCTGTCGGGGAGCTTGTGGCTTGCAGGACAACAAAAGCCGGCGTCTTGCAAGAAAATTTGCATCGGGCCATAAAGCATTTCAGGCTTGTCGAATTCAGTGACTTTGGGAATTTTGGCATTGATAATGGAAGGAATTAATCACTAATCATCCACATATTACACAATAGCTTATAGATTTTTTTGGCACTGGTTAATCCATGGAATCACTTTGAATTTGTCAATGACTTGGCGATTAATTTAGGGCATAAATAATGCATTAACTTGTAAAGTTTCCTTATACATTTTTAAAATAAAAAGGCAGGAAACTATTACCCAATAAATTCTACAAAGACCTATCGATGGCTTTACTAGTGTTCAATCGATAGAAACGTTACGAAGTTGCTAATAATTCTTCGATAAATAAAGCCACGATTTAACCATGAACTTTTTATATTTATTATAAAATGTTAGCAATGAAAAAGCCTGGAACTAATTACTCTTAACAATGGTTTTCGAATTTGTCAACACTTCTTCGATAAATAAAGGCACGATTTATCCATGAACCTCTTAAGCGACATTTTTAAAATTACAAAGCAAGGAATTAATGTAATAACCGATAGTTTCTACAACGATCTAACGATTAATTTAACAATGGTAAATATATAAAATTATTATTAAAATAATTATTATATAGGCATGATTTATCCATGAACTTGACAGGTTTCTTTATTCATTTGGACAAAAATTAATAAGTAAATAACGACCAATCGTTAACATATAGAATAATTTCGAATTTGTCAACTGTTCTTCAATAAATGAAGCCATGATTTAACCTTGAACCCCTTAAATGCCTCGCTACATATTTACTATGAATTAATTTGTAATTTTTAATTCATCAATAAATTACTTAACCATTAACCTATTTCCAAACATATAACATCTGCAAGGCCCTATTATCTTAAAGAAAATATTAAACATCCTCCAACAAATACAATCTTTAATTTCCCATGCATGCTTACATCACAAATCTATTCAAACTTGTTTTCTTATCGATTTTATTCATTTGATTTACTTACAATTGTAACGATTACTTCTCTAGGATGTTGATTGTTTTCTAGGTGAATACTTTCTTGTTTCTTTATTTTACAAAATAGAATATTCGATTCAATCTTCCCATGTTGCTCTTTATTTTTATTAAGCACTTTGTTTGTGCTGGTTTTGTCTGGCTAGATAAATTGTATTTGGTGTATACGGGCATATGTATGCCGTATGCCAGAAACCAATTGCAATCTTCCATGCGTCCTATGCATAAATAATACAAAGAAACATACACTCACACACACAGAGGCGAGGGAAACAAAAGGCGGCAAATAAAACAAAATTACGCATACGCCATGTAGGCCATGTCAAAGGGGGGCCCTGTGCGCCTGTGATAGCAAAGGCAAAGGGGTTGGGATCGGACAGCACCGAATGGGGGGTCTAACGTGCAGTACCTCCTTGTCGAGTGTGTGAAACATTTTGGCATTGGCATTTGCCATGAACACTGCGCACTGAACACTCGCAGTTTTGCTTAATAATTTATTATGCCTTGGCAGTCACAAAACTCGCACAGAGCGAACGCGGGGAACGAGGGGAATCGGGAGAGTTATATATACAGAGGAGACATTTTGTTACATATGTTTCATTTGCGCGTCTGTTTGCGTAATTTACAGTCACACAAAACCGCAAATAAAGTTGCCAACATTATGGTTGAAGTCAAACGGGGGCTGGGGCGAATTTTTCGGGGAAGGAGACAAAGAGAGTAAAAGAGGAGAAAGGAGAACGGAGAACGGAGAACGGAGAACGGAGAAAGGAGCAGATGGAGTGGCCGGGAGCGTGAGTCGAAGGGTTAGCGAGGCCACATCAAATGAAAGCGAAGACAAAACGCTAAAAAGTCAACAATTGGCGGAGTGGGGGCCCGCAATAAAGGGTTGCAAATGTACACTGGTCGAAAAAAGATTAAGTTTATAATGAAAAAAAGAAAAAAAAAATATTTGGAAATTGCAAGCATTTCATTTAAAGTCCTCTGAATAAGTACTTGGGAATTACAAGCATTTCCAATTAAGCAAAGTTTACCAGTCTCTTGAAAAAGAACTTACAAGCATTAAAAAAAAAAACAGATATTGAATAGCCTAAAATAGTACATGTGAATTACAAGCATTGAAAATAAGCAAGGATTTCAAGCCTTCTGAAAAAGTAATTGGGAATTACAAGCAATTAAGAAAAGCATCATAAATAGGAAACTGGATATTCTCCCTGTTTCTCTCTTTCAAAATCACCACTTGGGAATAATAAAAAATAACCCAAATTTATCCCAGAAGTTATCAGAGGTCTCTGAACCTTGAACTTACCCCTCATTCGCCCCAGTGTAGGTGTAGCGAGCCATGGGCTGGAAAAGGAGCAGCTAGCATACATTATGACAATAACATGTTGTTGCCACCGCCAGGGCGCTCGGGGTTTGGGTCTATATTATTTTTTTCTAGGTTAGCAGCAGTTTTAAAACGCGCGCCCCAACTTCGATGGGGTTGGTTTGGGCCAAAGACCGTTAACCGTTATGGCAAAGAGTTTTACCATTACGACCGCATGCCGCAAAAAGCGCAATTGCAAAATAATTGAAAGCACTCCACTGAACTCTCACCCCTCAGTCGCTGCTGTCGCTCGTTCACCTGGCGGCGACAGTTAAAAGGTAAAGAAACCCCGGCTTTGCTGCTCACTTTATTGATTTTGTTTGCCGGAGATAATTCCTGGGGGGGAATGGAGAGCGATTACTGGCGATAAATATCGGTAGAGCGATTGGAGTGTACTTATGTAGAGGCACTCATAAATATTAATCGTGCAACTAAGGGAAATAATCAAAGAAATGTTTATTCTAGGAAAAAGTTATGGCAAAAAAAAGGATAAGAGATTGATATCTATATATCCCGTCTCAAGGTAACTAACTTAAAAATATTAACCACCTTAAAGATCTATTTTAATTAATCAATGTCTCTTATAAATTATTATTATACAATATTTAATCTCCCTTCCTTAATGGCCTTTCAAGAAATTCTTGAACATTCCAATTGAACCTTTGAACTCTTGACGCCACCAAAGAAATGCTCTCAAAACTGTAGAAACTTGAGCACTCAAAGCATATTGAAAATGGCAACCCGCACAGGAGTAAATATATATACATTAAATATATTTTGGATGCCACACACACACACACACACACATAGGGCCCAGCCATAACAACAAAGGACATCAACATTTTCAATAGATTTCCGCTAACAAGATAAATAGTGCGAGTTGAAGTTGAAATGGCTTGTGTGGAAGAAGGGGCAAGAAATGGTTATGGGAAGTTTGAGGGAGACAGAGAGGAAGCGTTCTTAAAGATACAAAAAATGTAAAGGAAGAAGAAAACACAGACAAGGAATGCTAGAAACTCAGCAACAGACGTTAGAAATTGCCAGGGGCAAAGGTACACAGAAAGAAAAATGCAACAGAGAACTAAAAACTATTGATTTGGAATTTTTTAATAGAAAAAAAAAAGTGTTTTCTTCATACAAAAAAATAGAAAAGATGAACTCCGAAAGAGTTTGAAATTTATTAAAAAGAGTAATACAGGGAATAAACAAGACCTCGATCCTACCAATATATTATTTGATAGATCATTAAGTAATATAATAATAAAATTATAAACGTATTATTTAATTAATTAATATTTTTTTACAATATATTTATCAATAAGAACGGAACATTCTCTGTCTGGTTCCAGCTCCTTTGGCCATTATTGATATCAAATTGAAGGTGGCTTAAGTGGCTTCGTCTAAGCCACCAAAATGACGAAAATCCAGGATAAAAATCATATTTGGGCGAAGAGAATGCCGTCGCAGTTGCATGTACATATTAAATATCCTGCTTAAATATCCTCCCGATGCTTCCTATTGATTTTCCAGCGCCCGCACCTTTCGCCTTTTACCCGCAACATTTTCATTTCCTATTGCAATGATTTTCCTTTATTTCTCTTTTTTTTTTGCCGGCTATTTATTTTGGCCTTCTTTTGACACTAGAAAAATATATTGGAGCAGGCGGGAGAAAGGGGTCCTGGACGAAGAAGAAAACACATTCAGCTCCCATTCTCCTCTTTCTGCCGTCGTCATGAAGAAATTTGTAATAAAAATTCAGCAGCAAATGAGAAAAGCACACTCGCACCCTCACACACACTGAGAGAAAAAGGGGGGAGGCCTTTCGTCTGACTGCCCTTTACCGTTACACGTGCAAAACTATGCCAAAGCGTCTGCCTCCTTCCCTCCGATCCGATCCAGCTTTTCATTCTCGTCTCTTAGCCTTGTCCTAGGTCGCATTTAATAAGTTTGGGTTAAAGGAGAAACTTTGGGCTAAGACAGGCGGATCGGTGGGGGGAGCTAATGGGATATGGCAGGAAGCTTTCGACCATCAAGGAGGCTAAATTCTGTGACTAAGCGCCAACTGAGACATATCAATTGAGCCATGAGATTACGAGGGATACTTGAATCAAAAAATTGAGAGAAGAGCTAAGAAAAGAGTTCTTACGGCGTTTCTATTGAATACTTGCAACATAATTAAAATGTGTTTAAAAGGATAGTATTCTTGCCTGAATAAATATCTATCAAATTCTTAAGATCTAAAATAATTTATAAAATAAAATGATACATCAATACCCTTCCCATTTTTCTAATTTAATAACAGATATATTTCAATTATAAAGTAACTTGAAGCCCCCTCAGAACAGAATTCCTAAACTAATATATTCCCAGTGAGTGCCACTTAAGCTCATCCCTTTGATAATCCAATTCCTTGGATATTGTCACCACCGACCGAGCCAAAGTGCAACATAAATGTGAAATATGTATTTGAACATTTAAGCTGAGCTGCAAAAAAAAAAAAAAATGTTAAAAAATAATATAATAATAATAAAGAAGGAAATGTGAGAGGGAAATTGTGGAATGCCATAAAAAAAGTGAAATTCAAACCCCTGTGCTCGCCGCCTTGCGGGTGAAGTGGCAGCCATAAATGAAAATAAAGTTTAAATTGCAGAAAAACATTGCATAGAAATTGCTATTTATTCAATGTTGGCCATCGCCAAACTGCAGCTGTGCCAAATTACAAGTTGAGCGAAAAACTAGAAAACGAATAGCTGCGGCGGGGGGGCTGGAAAATTCGGTGGAAAGTGGGCAAAAAACCAAACCAAACCGAGCCGAGCCGAGGCCGAAACAGAAAGGAAACCAAATCGGAACCCGCTTAATGTCATTAAATTAGCGCTCGACCAAATCAGCCGGAACAAGTGAGGCGAGGGAAAGCCCCACACTTTAGTACTTTCTCCCCTATATGCCCGATTTTCCCCCGATTTATACCCGATTTTAATACATAAAACATGCTCGCAAGAGGCAGAAAAAAAAGCTTGGTAAAACGAGACACAACATCAGGCGCCGCAAATCAACACGTAGAAGAGTCTGGCCAAAAACCTAACCTAACCCAAAGAAACCCCTAGGACTTTCCCCCCTTGGAATCAACCCTTTTCCGGTTGCTTTGTACCCTACTGAGCATTTGGGTTTTTGTTCTAAGAATTTCCCTGTGAAAGTTAAAAATTTCTAGGAAAATTCTGGTTTCTTACTCTTACAAATAAAGTAAAATCTATTAAAATATGTTAATAAATTATATTTATGCAGAAATCTATCTATATTTATTTTTCTTAATCTAGAATATATTTATTTATATATAAACTTTATATTATAAAGTATTTCTACCCGCTCATCATACCCCAAAAACCCCTTAATCCTTCCACATAAATCACACATGTCTGGCTTGTATCATAAAAACAGCCAGGACCTAAGTTCCTTGCGGGGAAAAAAGCGCGTAGCGGCCTTCAAGTCACATGCGGAAATGCGGTTTGGTTTTGGAACTGAAGCCGGAGCTGGACTTTTATTGGATGCCTTCTGGAGGGCTGACAATTATGAAGAGCTCCCAGCTTCCAGCTCCCAGCTCCGAGTGAAAGAACAACAAAGGGTTAACAAAAAAAGCGAAGAGAAAAAGGGGAAAAACTGTCTAATGAGAAAACAAAATGTTGTTTGGAAAGTCAGACGACAGCCGCGTTGACAGTTCCGTGTGTTTGTGGATTCCGTGGGGCGGAAAACGTCCAGTTGGGATCCGAAATAAATATAAAAATAAATAAAAAAAGCAAAATAAAAGCGGAAGTGGCATAAAAAAAACATGTGGCAGCATTTTCGGGCGCTCTCCCTCTCCCTGTGCTGGTGTGGCTTGCATACCCCTTCTTTTTCATTGCCACGCACGCAAAATTGTGTTGCCTGCTTTTCCGGAGGAATCCGCCCCGTTACCTTTCCCTTTTCAGCTTTTTCCCGAATGTCCGAGGCATGCAAAGACTTATCTAATATCCCAGCTCCACCCCAGTCCCCGGCCGAGACAAATATTAATAAAATATACAACTATTAGTCATTGGCCCGCTGTTTGTGTATGTTGTTCGGGGGGACGGCTTGTATTTTTAATATGCGAGACAGAATAAATATTCATAAAAGTGGCTAAGCACCCAGAGGGAAGGCGGAAAATGGAGGGCGTCGGGAAAAGTGGGGGAAAAGCAGAAAAGCAGAGAAGGGAGCGGCAAAGTCAAGGCGAAACAAGTCTAGGCCAATACAAATTTTCTTGAGCACTTTTTCTACAAAAAAAATGATGTTGTTTCTAAGAAGAAACTAAATTAAATATAATAAAACGATCTGTTAAAGTAATGTTTAATTATTCTTAATACCTTTGCAAAGTATTAAAATGTACAAGAAAAACGATGCATTTATTTTTTTGTAAGAATATTTAAATACAATAATGGAAGCTCGTATAAGTTTAATCAAAATTGGATGACTCTAGACCTTAGTTCCCAAAGGAATAACACAATATTTTAAAAGACAACGAATGGAATAATAAAAATATAAATATGTTTACCATTTTCTCAAATTATTTGATATTATTTTTATTTATTTTTGTGATCAACTACCAATTTCTAGAACAGAAAGCGAAAACGCTTTTCCGCTGATGGATAACCCATAAAAGGCGGGCTTAGCCTTTGTGAGCAAGCTTTTCCACGAAATACACACCACCACCTCTGTCCGGGAAAACTGCGGAGGAAAAGCCCCCTCACCCACATCGCCACCCAGAGGCGACTCAACTAACAATAAGACTGACGAATGTTGGCCCATAAAAATAAATACCTGCTGACATTTTTCATTGTAAATATTTTGTAGCTGCTGACGCGCCAAGCCAACTGACTTGAATGTGGGCGTGGCATATACATATATATATATATATTTAGATATATAAATGTATATATGTATATGTGTGTGTGCGTGGGGAGGAGGTGTGGCATTTCCATGGCGAGAGGTGTGCTTGGAAAAGGTTTTTCCTTTCAGTCAGACAACGCACAAAACACAACTTTGAAGACGTGCAGAGAGAGAAAAGATGCTTTAAAATAATAATTGGGAGTTTAAAATTTAAAGAGGTAATATCAAGAATTATTATATATTTTTATAAGATTTTATTTTTAAATATAATTTATATTTAAAGCAAATTTTTCTTGAAAATATACATTTTTTAAATTAAATAAAAATCCAGCACTCCTTGGCCTTGACTAGTAATTTTTTTCAAGTGTCTAAAACTTAGCACGGGGTGGAA
>VNJW01000253.1:0-18095 GCA_008042615.1 Drosophila auraria
GACACATGAAAAAGGATTGTTTTTATTATAAAAAGATAATAAATGAAAAAAATAAAGAAAATAAGCAAGCTCAAGTCGCAACGTCGCTACGCGGTGGTTTCGCGTTCATGCTAAAAACAAATAACTTGGTGCAGGATAAGTGCGGATTTATCCTTGATTCTGGAGCCACAGACCACATAATCAACGATGAATCGCTATTTGCTGATAGCGTGGAGCTGGAGTACCCGATTAAAATATCTGTGGCCAAGCAAGGATCGTATATCTACGCTACTAAACGTGGCATTGTGCGACTCCACAATGGCCATGAAATAACGCTGGAGGATGTAGTCTTCTGCAAAGAGGCTTCTGGTAACCTGATATCTGAAAAAGAGGCCAAAATGTCAATCGAGTTTGACAAGAACGGAGTAACTATATCCAAAAATGGAGTTATAGTTTTCAAAAATTCTGGTATGTTAAATAATGTCCCCATTATTGAATTTTAAGCCCTTACAGTCACAAATAAAAATAAAAATACGTATAAATTATGGCATGAGAGACTTGGTCACATAAGCAGTGGCAAATTATTAGAAATAAAAAGAAAAAATTTATTTAGCGACAACAGGCTTCTTAATAATTTAGAATTGTCCGATGAAATATGTGAAGCTTGTTTGAATGGTAAACAAGCCAGATTGCCATTTAATCAATATAAAGATAAAAGCTATATAAAGAGGCCTTGGTTTGTAGTTCATTCAGATGTTTGTGGCCCAATTACACCTGTAACAATAGATGACAAAAATTATTTTGTCATTTTTGTAGACCATTACTGTGTAACATATTTAATAAAGCATAAATCAGATGTATTTAATATGTTTAAAGATCTTGTAGCAAAAAGCGAAGCACATTTTAATCTCAAGATTGTGAATCTTTACATAGACAATGGAAGGGAATGTTTGTCCAATGAGATGCGTGGTTTTTGTGTCCAAAAAGGGATTTCTTACCATCTAACAGTACCACATACACCTCAATTAAATGGGGATTCAGAACGAATGATAAGAACCCTCTCTGAAAAAGCTAGTGCCAGGGTTAATGGTGCAAAGTTAAGTAAATGCTTCTGGGGTGAAGCTATATTAACTCCCACTTATTTAGTTATCCAAATACGAAGTAAAGCGCTAGGTTTTATTGAAAAAACGCCATACGAAATGTGGCATAACAGAAAGCCTAATTTAACACACTTAAAAGTATTTGGTTCTACTGTGTACGTTCACAATAAAACAAGGAAAAGAAAATTTGATGAAAAATCCTTCAAAACCATTCTTGTTGGTTACGAACCAAATGGTTTTAAGTTGTGGGATTCTATAAATCGAAAATTCATTGTTGCAAGAGATGTTGTTGTCGATGAAACCACAGATCCCGAAAGACAGTAAGGAACTTGATTATGAAGAAATCCTAAATGAAAGTAAGGATTGCGATGAAAATGAATTCCTGAAAGATAGTAAGGAGAGTAGACTTGAAAATTTCCCGAATGAGAGTAAGGACTGTAAAGAAAAAAATTTCTCGAATAAGAGTAAGGAATGTAAAGAAAAAAATTTCCCGAATGAGAGTAAGGAATGTAAAGAAAAAAATTTCCCGAATGAGAGTAAGGAATGTAAAGAAAAAAATTTTCCGATTGAGAGTAAGGAATGTGAAGAAAGAAATTTCCCGAATGAGAGTAAGGAATGTAAAGAAAAAAATTTCCCGAATGAGAGTAAGGAATGTGAAGAAAGAAATTTCCTGAATGAGAGTAAGGAATGTAAAGAAAAAAATTTCCCGAATGAGAGTAAGGAATGTGAAGAAAGAAATTTCCCGAATGAGAGTAAGGAATGTAAAGAAAAAAATTTCCCGAATGAGAGTAAGGAATGTGAAGAAAGAAATTTCCTGAATGAGAGTAAGGAATGTAAAGAAAAAAATTTCCCGAATGAGAGTAAGGAATGTGAAGAAAGAAATTTCCCGAATGAGAGTAAGGAATGTAAAGAAAAAAATTTCCCGAATGAGAGTAAGGAATGTGAAGAAAAAAATTTCCCGAATGAGAGTAAGGAATGTAAAGAAAAAAATTTTCCGATTGAGAGTAAGGAATGTGAAGAAACAAATTTCCCAATTCAGAGTACGGATAATGAAACAGCTCAACAGCCAAGTGAGATTGGTAGTATCGACAACAACAATGGGGATATCGAAATAATCAGTAGAAGAAGTGAAAGATTAGAGAACAAGCATTTGAAAACCTATAATGAGGAAGATATAAATTTAAATAAATATATATATAATGCTCATAGTCTTTTTAATGATGTTCCAAATACATTTGATGAAATAAGAAGTAGAAATGATAGATAATTTTGGGAGGAAGCTATTAAAGTAGAATTAAATGCTCATGAAATAAATAATACTTGGAAAATTGTAAAGAAACCTGAAAACAAAAATATTGTGGACAGTAAGTGGGTATTTTCTCTAAAATATGATGAACTAGGAAATCCAACAAAGTACAAAGCAAGATTAGTTGCGCGAGGGTTTACACAAAAGTATTAAATCAACTATGATGAAACTTTTGCCCCAGTTGCTAGGATTTCGAGCTTTCGATTCATATTATCATTATCAGTTCAATATAATTTAAAAATACATCAAATGGATGTGAAAACAGCGTTCCTAAATGGCAAGTTGAATGAAGAAATATACATGAAAGTTCTTCAGGGTATATCATGCGATGGAGAATGTGTATGTAAATTGAATAAAGCAATTTATGTGCTCAAACAAGCAGCTAGATGCTGGTTTGAAGTTTTTGAGCAAGTGTTAAAAGATTGTGATTTTGTTCACTCTCCTGTAGATCGCTGTATATATATACTTGACAAAGGTGGTGTTAAGGAAAACATATATAGCAACTGGAGATATGAATAGAATGAATAGTTTTAAAAGTTATCTAAAGGAGAAGTTTGAAATGACTGACTTAAATGAAATACGCCATTTTATTGGGATTCGAATAGAAATGAGCGAGGATACAATAAGTTTAAGTCAATCTGCTTATATTAAAAAGGTTTTAAACAAATTCAATATGGATGATTGCAATGCAGTCAGTACGCCTTTACCAAGCAAACTTAATTATGAGTTGCTCAACTCAGATGATAATTGTAATGCACCCTGTCGTAACCTTATTGGTTGTTTTATGTACATAATGCTATGTACACGTCCCGATTTAACAACTGCTGTAAATATCTTAAGTAGATTTAGTAGCAAAAATAATTCTGAGTTGTGGCAATGTTTGAAAAGAGTTCTTAGATATTTGAAAGGGAGCATTAACATGAAACTGAATTTTAAAAAGAATACAACATTTGAAAATGTTTTAGTTGGTTATGTCGATTCTAATTGGGGTGGAAACGAAATTGATAGAAAAAGTACAACATTCTATTTATTTAAAATGTTTGACTCTAACCGTATTTGTTGGAATACTAAAGGGCAAAATTCGGTAGCAGCTTCATCAACTGAAGCTGAGTACATGGCCTTATTTGAGGCCGTAAGTGAGGGTTTATGGCTAAAATCTCTCCTCCATATAAAGCTAGAAAGACCAATTAAAATCTACGAAGACAACCAAGGTTGTATAAGTATAGCAAATAATCCCTCATGTCATAAGAGGTCCAAGCATATAGATATAAAATATCATTTTGCCAGAGAGCAAGTAGAGAATAACGTTGTTTGCTTTGAGTATGTTCCTTCAGATAATCAACTGGCTGACATCTTTACGAAACCTTTACCTGATGTGAGATTTCTGGAACTGCGAAATCAAATTGGACTCAATCTCGCTGATGATAACTGATTTTTAAAATATTTTTTTTTGATTTATCGGCAACTTAATGCAAAAGAAATGAAAAATGTGACTTAAGTTAAGTTATTATAAGTGATCTGATCTGGTTTTTCTGGGTTTTCTTAGATCCTTGCAGCGAATGCTGGATCACATTGTATACCCCAGAAGCACACTAGCCACATTAGAATACGTTAATGAAAACAATTTGTTAAGTTCACGTAAATGTAATTTTTGAGAGGGCGTGTCGAATATCCATATTCTGTTATCAAAAATAACATTACGCAATACTGGAAAAGTATTTTTAGAGATCATGGATCTGGTCACACTTAAGTTCCCTTTTTCCTTTTCCTTTTGACTTTTGACTATGGCGTGCGTGTGCGCCAAAAAGAGCTATAAATTAAAAAGACAAATTATGAACTGGAATATAAAACACAAGTGTTCTGTTTTAGCGTCTGCTGGAAGTTGCTGAGTCCTGATTTGTTTAGTCAATCTCCAATACGCATTTTTATCCTCGGGGTGGCGCTTTTTGAGCCGTAGGTAAACGCTACCCATGCCCCACGCCATCTTCCCGAATCGTGGATATAGGATATTCACCGCCTCTTTGTTGATCTGAAGCACCACACATAAGCCCGAATCGTTGGGTAGTGGGCTCGCAATGTGGAGGATCCTCCAGTCAGCGGTTGGGATATCGAGGTTTTGTCTCTGTAGTAGCTTCAGCGCACGGTTCCCTTCGATTGCGATGGGAAAGAGTACCTTCGCCTACGGTGTGGATGAAATTAACTCACTGTCCACCACCTCTAGCTTGGCCCCCTCCCACAAAGTCAGCCACTTCCGAGTCGGATCGTCCATACACTTCAGGATTTTTACTCCATTCAGCCACCCGATATCGAATGTGGGCATGGGAGCCGTGGGGTCTTCCTCCATCCGTGTAAACAGCGATTCCACGAGTCGCGCATGCACTTTCATCTACCGCGCCTCGGTCATCTTGCCATTTTCGTCGCTCCGGTCAATGAGTGCCACGATATAATGTCGTTTGGTCACCTCACTGACCTTCGTCTTCTTCTTGGTAGGCTTCGCTTGGGTGGGTGGAGGGCCTGCCTCCTTGGGCCCGCATTGCCGCTTGCTCACCGGAGCGTCCTTAGCGGCGCTCTCGGCTGAGCGTTGCCTTTTGTTGGCAAGCATCTCCTCCAGTGCAACCGGCTTCCTCAATCCTTTGATTCGCCTTCATCCCCTCGATTGAGCGTTTCGGCCCGCCCCTGCGCGGGGAGCTGGTTCCCGTCTTTGGCGAGCGGAGAAGTTTCTCCTCCTCTTCGGGCGTAAGCTGCACGCTTCCCAGGTCCATGTACGACTTGAAGAAGGCACCTGTGCGGCTTAGCTAGCCCAGCGGTGTTATTGTAGTGGTGGCAGTAGCATTGCAACTGGTATGACCTGCTTCCGCAATATCAGAGGTGTGACCGCTGGCGGCAGCCGGTGAATACAACGGTGTTAAATCAAATTCTGGACTTAACGACTATTCGCTTAAAATAACATTTCCAGTTTTAGCTCTGGATTGTTTTATTCTAATAATTTTGCTTTCATTTATTTTTATATCGCCTTTTAATTATTGACAATATTGTGTGATTGTAGTTTGAGTTAGATTCCATGTATGTATAATAATTGGTTCGAATCATTTCTTTTAAGGGAGTTGGTATAAAATTGAAAATTGGATTCTTCCGCTTAATTATATGCATTCATTATTTACTTTTTTATTGTCTTGATTATAAATTGTATTATCATCTTCAAAATATGATTGTTGATCTGAATAGTCTAACTGATACGCATTATGGTCGGGATAGGGAATTATTTTAATGGTGCTGATGATTTTGTGGTTAATAGGGATATGTGAAATAAGTAGTAATTCGTTATTTTTGTGGTCCATCCAAGTTGATGTTTTGATTAAAAGTATATTTTGGTTGTTAATGCTTTCTAGTTGGTCGTAATTGAGGAACTTTGGGTTAAAAATCCAAGACGTGAAAGCTGCACGCCCATTTCTATGTCTTCATTGTACTCAATAAATAGCATGAGTTCATAGACAAGTGTGACAATACTATTGCGGTTATTTTCGTAGTTAGTAAGCTTCTGTTGTCCTTCATTGACTTATTTTCGTAGTTAGTAAGCTTCTGTTGTCCTTCATTGACAAACCGTCTTTCGGTAGATTTTTTTACAGATACTTCATTCTGGGTGAGTCTGTGATTTTGTTACCAAAAGATTTTTTGATGAGATTGATTTCCGATAAATTAATTCTTAGATAGTAATGTTCATACACTACCGGTATTTGAATTGGAATGCTTGAGAAGAATAAATAGCCAAGGTCGGATGTGGGTTGGTTATTTGAATTTCTTGACTGTCGCCTGTGGTGGATAATAGAAACAACATCATTGTACACAAGGTTGCTGTGGAAATTTAACGGCACAAGTTATCTTTGGTTTCTTAAATTGTGTTTTGTTTTGGGTTTCCCTATTTCAATAATTATTTAGGTCTTCGTCTATTTTTTCAAACTTTTTATTTGCTTTAAATTGATTTTCTAATTTGAATTTGATTTTCTTTTTTGAATTTGACTTTTTCTGTATCTAGTATCAATGTTAAATTCCTGTCGATATTAATTTATTTTGTACATTTTCCATAATTTAATTTCTTCAGTGTCTAATATTGAGCACGTGTTTGTCCAGTGGAGTCATGATTAATTTTATGGTTGTATGTGTATAGGATTGTTTCTAATTTTACTTGCTTAATTTTACTACTTCATCGGATGAATTGATTGTACGGATTTTTTTGTGTGATTTTAAAAGGCAATTTGGTGTTTCTGTGTTCAGTTTGAGCAAAATTGCATAAGTTGCATTCATTTATTATATTCTGAATTAATAGTTGAATAAGTTGGTCATCTTCTGTATACTTTGATGTAAACGTTTTTCATGTGATTGAAGTATAGTTTTTTTGAATTCGGCGCATGAACAAACAATCTTAAATAGGTAGAGGATGCGAATTACTTAAGTGTTGGGGGTATGCTCTTTGAATAATTTTAAAATCCGCATCGCTCTCAATATAAATGGTAATGTTAAATGTCATTACATTATATTGAATTGTGGTAATAAAGTTACCGAATATTGTTGAATGCTGTGCTTTATTTTTATCGAATTTAATGAAAATGATTTGTTTTTTAAAATAGTTTATTCGTTTTTTGTTCAATGAATGAGGTTGCTATTTACTTCGTCTGCACTATGTTGTGTAACTGCAATATAATGATATTCTTCAATTTTAATTGTTGGTAGTATATCGGCAACTGAATTTTCCTTCCCTCTAATATAGAATTTTAAATTGGTATTCGTTTAATTTGGCTCTCCATCTTTGTAACTTGGCATTCGGTTTTTTAAGGTATGCAGCCATCTAAGAGGTTGATGGTCACTAGCAATGAGAAAATGTCGTCCTAGTAAATAATGTTTTAGGGGCCCAAACTAGGGCGAGTAATTTCTTTTCTATAGCACTGTAATTAAATCCGTGTTCATTAAGTGTTCAACTTATTAAGGATAAGGATGACCATTTTGAGAAAGCACGGCCCCAAGGGTTAAATTCCTGGCATCTATAGTAAAAGTAAATATTTTTCGAATCTTTGCTTCTTTTTATTTTTAAGCATTTGGTAAATGGTTTTGCTCTTTCTGCATAGTTTGGGATAAATTTAGGATAATAACCGGTTAATCCAAGGAAAACGCTGATCTCTTTTACTTTTGTTTAAATTGGATATGAAACTATGGCTTTAACTTTAAGGGGGCTTCCACGCATTCAAGTTGGTATTGATGGATTTTCAGTTCCAGTTCCTAACTCTGTCTTTGACTATCTGGTACTGCTAGTTTGGGAAGTGGTCAAGAGCTTATCCTCTTCGAAAAGGTGGGAAATCGGTTTTTTTTTTTCAAGGGTGGCGTGACTTCTTTAGTCTTATGCCCTGTCAATCTGTTATTTTGTTTTATTCGAATTGGAATGTTTGCAATGGATACATAAAAAGGTGAAAAGTGCTTGTCGACAGGGCATAAGACTTAAGGAGTCACGCTGCTCTCCAGTGTTGGTAAACTGCCACTCTCCGAAAACTTTATATATATAATAGAAGGGTCGTTCGCTATTATCCGCCCCTTGTGACGCCCCTTTGATGCCCACATTAGTAGCGTCAGCAATCAAGCCACTTTCAGCATACATCTAATGATGTGAGAGATATCAGTCTGGACGTTATATATGCAGCTCTGACGCAGTATGGAGGATTTTATCGTTCGAAGTGGTCGGCCGGGCAGAGTGAAAGATTTCCAGCTTAATTTACGTGGAACCAAGTTTCTAAAGCCTTTCAAATGAAAAAAACAGAGTTGATGGTTTCCCTGGAGTAAAAAAACGGATGCTCTTGGCAGGGTCTACGTTATTCATGAATATATCGCTGTTCCAGCTTCCACCTTCATACAAAGTTTTCTCAGTGAAAATCTATTCCATTAATCCCACATTTTTGGCAATCGGTCAGTGATTCCGTCATCTGTATCAATCGAAAACAATTGATCGTTTAAATCAAAGATAGTGACTTTAATCTTGCAAAACAATCATTCTGTTTAAATAAATCTTGTATTATGCTTGCTGCCCTGTTTTTCTTGTGCATTGTGCACCGTGTTGTTGTTGTTGCTTCTGAGCATTGCGTTTACCGTTTTCCATCGTACCGTGTGGCTGTTGTTGCTGCTGAGCAGATACATGCTCTTGGAGCTTGGACAAAAGCTTTTAGTCGCGCTCTTTGCCTTCTGTTTTGTTCGGTTCATCACCGCGAAATATTTATAATAATTTTTCAACTAATTTACCAATATCTTGCGTTTGTGCTGCCGTTTACTGTTTGTTTTCGGCTCTGCGACAATGTCGCACACCGTGTATGCGCCGAGTTGGGGCATACTGGTGGGCGAATTGCGGATCGTGTTCGTTCTTAAGTCGGTTTAGATTGGACGTGACCGAGCTGCATCCATCTCACTCACCTGGAGTTTCAGTCTCTTGCGGCCGGTTGCAAGGACTTACTAAGCCGTTTCCAGACAACGAAATCTCACATTAAAACGTTGAAACCGGTAAGTGACTCACCAAACATAAAAAAGTGTATAAGAACTAAAAACTATTTACAAGTTACAGACCCTGCAACCCCCTTTTGCTGTTCAGCCCGGGAAATGGAACCATCAACAACGTTTTGGCCGTAGCTGACGGCTCTGACGACGAAGACGATGTATCTGGACCCGTGCAAAACGCTGGCCCAAGCTCGAGACTAACTGACTCCAGCACTTTTCCTAGTCAACGTTGCAAGCCGCTGCATTTAAAGATGCTTCGCTTGCATCCACCCGATCGGCTGAAACTTCAGATTGTACAGATGTACCTAATTCTGTTCACGCCAACTCCGTGTTACCTTCGAAAGTCACGATTTCGGCACCATCATGGCACCAAAAGACCGACACCTTTAGCTGGTGTTGCCCGCAAAAAGTTCATTTTTGTCTCCAGACACAACCCAGACCTCTGAAAACGACGTTATGACCCATTTGAGTAGCAAACTAAATGTTTCTGACACCGAATTTTCTGTCTCCCAGTTCAAATTTCATTTATTTCTATAGCAAATATTTGCTTGTATTATAAATACCTCCGCCCAAATCTGGACTAATTTTAATGGATGTGCTCTGACTCACATCAGGTGGGTGGGGGCAAGGTCAAATGCGTTATAATATTATTTAAATTAATTACATTTCGACATATAAGAAAAATACTAATTATTGTACGACGAACATAAATCGCGAAAATAGCTTCGGAGACCAAATCGGACTTAACGGCAATAAGGACACCGCCGCCAATACGCGTTGCACGATCAAATCTATAGATGACATAGTTGCCTTCAAATATTTCGCAGTTAGAGACAGAGGAATTAAGCCCAGTTTCAGTAAAGGCAATCACTTAAAACTTGGAGACAGGAAAGGCCAGTTGAACGTAGTGGCAGACGCGCTGCCCAAGCAACCATTGCCAAGCAAGCACAAAGTGTTCAATAAGGCCCTACACCCGAACGCTAAAAACACGACGAGACTACCTTGTATAACTATATCATGACTTGCAATGCAGCTATTTTAATAAAAAAAAAATAAAAGAATTTTATTTCAGCGACTATGGAATAGGAATGGTTAAGTCAAATTTATGACTGCTAAGGGAATATGACTAAGGGAATATGAACTTCGGTTTTTCGAAATTAGTTTCCTTTTTTGGTTTGTGTATTTAGAATTATGATTACTCCCACTTAAAATAAAAGTTTGCTCAATCATTTATCTTTGTTCCTTTATTTTCAGTTATTGATAACTTGGCGAGCGCCCCCACGAGAATCATGGAATGGAGAGCTTTTGGGATACACAATTACATATAGAAAAAAGAGTCAATCGGATGATGTTAAGAACGAGACTAAGGTCAGCACTTTACAAACAGATGCTCTAAATGATTTTCGGTTGAGTGGGTTACAAAAATATATGCAATATGCAATCACCATATCAGCTTATAATTCAAGAGGAGATGGGCCATTTAGTGCCGAAGCTTTAGGACATACATTAGAAGATTCTCCTTCTGCAAGCCCTCAATCAGTCTCATGTCTTACCCTTTCAGCAAAAAATATTCAAATATCTTGGCAGGCTCCGCCAAAAAACTTCTGCCACGGAATAATTCAAGGTTATAAGCTACTGTATGAGCCAACATATTCAGAAAATGATTACAATATACCAGAAACAAAAATAACGTCGTCACTGAGCACAGTGCTCCATGGCTTAAAACCCTTCACCAATTATAGTGTTCAGGTTTTAGCTTTCACTCGCGCTGGCGAAGGAACACTGAGTGATTCCGTAATGTGCACAACTGAGGAGACTGTCCCAGACGCACCGGAACGTGTTAAATTTATTGTCAGCTCAGAAACTTCAGTAATTATCAGCTGGCTACCTCCACGACATCCAAACGGAGATATAACGAAATTTAATGTGTATATTAGAGTACTTGAAAAAGGCCAAGAGCTTAAGATACTTAAAGAAGTACTTCAATCACAATACCGACATTTCGAAGCAAAAGATTTAAATTTAAAAAAAACATATGAGGCCTGGGTGACAGCATCGACAAGAGTAGGTCAGGGGCCCAGTACGCCAGTTATTAAACTGATACCCAATCAATTAATACCAGCTGCGATAATTTCGTTTAGCCAGACCTTAAGTGTCAGTTATACAGTTGACATTAAATTGGCATGTATATTTGTTGGGTATCCAAAAGCAACAGTGGAGTGGAAGGTCTTAAACACCCGGTTAAAAAATTACATGCCGATGGAAGTTAACACCGATAATACATTAATTTTACGTAATATTCAACGATGGAATGAAGGAAATTACTCCTGTATGGTTAGAAACCCATTGGGCTCTGACCATATTACTTATCAGATATTTGTTCAAGGTGAAAAATAAAATGTAGGATCTGTATGACTTAACTATACAAACAATTTTATTTCTAGAGCCTCCTTCAGCTCCACTTCTATCGGTTAACTCAATTAAAAAAAATACAATATCTCTACAATGGAAAGTTGATGACAATGGCGGCGCTTCATTAAGAGGATTCACTTTAAAGTTTAAAAGGCAGTCAGCAGAGTGGGTTGAACTACAACTAGATCGTCGCCTGAATACCTACGTGCTGGAAAATCTTCAATGTGGAACAAAATACCAATTTACAATTATCACATTTAATATTATTGGCACGAGTCTCCCTAGTGACATTAAAGAGATAATGACAAAAGGTAATAATTCTAATGAAATTAAATTGAAATCAAACGAATCAAGCAATAAAGCTAACTTCGGGAAGCTATAGTTTTTATACCCCTACAAGTTGATCTAACTCTTAGTATGACTCATATATAAAATAGTCGATCAATAACGAAATTATTCAGATTTTCCTTTTCAAAATCGCTTGATCTATTGCAGCTATATATAGTTGTCCCATTTTTTGAATCTAGAATTTAAATTTGAGTTCTAGAATCATTAAAAAATAACGATATCTCAGTTTAGACACAAATCTGTTTAAAAACAAAAACGTTTTAATTCTGTTTTTATTATTTTTTTTTTATTCTATAGGTTGCTTATGTTACAGCAAATACTGTACTATACAAAGATATTACATGTTTAACAAACACTTATTCGATTTCGTTTCAAGCTATATGGGGCGGGCGAGCGGGTTACACATCAATTTCTAAAAATTGAAACAGGACGAACTACTTCGTTTGATACTCGTCTTCGGATTTTCGTTCGTCGATTTCTCGAATCCTGAAATGTTCAACAACAGAACATTTCTATTGCTTTGAGCACTGTATAACCTTTATAACAATAGAAGGGTATACCAAGTATGTAAGGCACTATTATTTGAATTGAATATACATATATCATAATTATTATATTATAATTTAATAAGCATTTAATGAAAGAATGCATAGATATCATATTATTAATCTTCCTGATGAAAATAATTGTGCGATTCTATATGTCGCTGCGAGATTAAAGGTACACCAGTATGCTGTTGCTATGTGAGCTTTCCTTAAAAGTGAAAGAGAAGGAGAAATGTCACAGTTCCCGTTAGGTTTGCAATGTAAGTATGTAGTTTGCTATGTGAGGCAAAGTCAAGAATGCAAGTCACCTCTTTTAACGGCCCATTCTTCCTCTAATGTGAAATAGTTTAAGCATTTCATTCCTACGAGTGAACAAAACCACACGCATGCCCAGCGTTCTTACGAATCCAGCTTCTTTGCACTTATTTCTACGTGGGATATATTTCTACAGTCGCTGCAGTCGCCACCCCCCTTCAAACACTTGCAGCTGGGGCACACATAGACTCTTACAATTTGTTCAAGTGTGGGATATTAAGCGAAACAAGCGCTTGTTAATCAAAAAAAGTTGCAATTATAAATTGTATATACCCTTGCAGGATATTATTATTTTAGTCAGAAGTTTGCAACGCAGTGAAGAAAATTCTGACCCTATAAAATATATATATTTTTGATAAGCATTACCAGACGCGTCGATTTAGCCATGTCCGTCTGTCCGTCTGCCTCACCCTCTGCCTGTCCATTGATACGCAAATTAGTCTCTAAGCTTTTGAGCTCTCTGAATGAAACATTGCAGATAGTCTTCCTTCTATTGCATTAGTACAAAGAAAGCTAACTTCGGGCTGCCGAAGCTTATATACCCTTGCATAAATAAAATAAAAATAAGTAATCTTATATATCGTTTTAATCCGAAATCTTTAAAAACTTCGAAAATCGGCTAAAATAGATCGATTGTTACCAAGGCAGATATAAGACAAAGTGGCCCGACTTGGATGAAATATTTATTGTATGGCTATATTCTAAAAGGCCATTTACTAAGTTTAAGTCCGATATCTTAAAAAACAACGAAAATGAACTATTTTGGGCCGATCGTTCCTTTGACAGCTATAAGATATAGCAGTCCGATTTGAATTTAAAATGTATAGCTATAACTAGCGGACACGGCGACCTCTGTCTCTTCCAAATTCAACACCTTTATACACGTATATTTTTTCTAGAAAACAATTTTTAAGTTCAATAAAAATAACTATTTACTATAAATGTGCAGGGATGTACTTATAATCGCAGGCGTTGCAAATAATTAAAGTATACTTAATCTAGGTTTTTAATCTTTATTAACTTAAAGTATATCTTTTAAATTACAATTCTTTATTAATTATGACAGTTGGAAAACCAGAAAGATTAATCTCACAGCGCAATGGAGTGTACAATATTCTTGGTTAGTCCGTCTTTAGCCAGCACAAGTAAACTGGATGGCTTTCCCACGCGAGAACATGCCACATATAGTTGTCCATGGGAAAAGCATGGTGTTTCCAAATCTAAGTCACATGCAGATAATGTTTGGCCTTGTGACTTATTGATCGTCATAGAGAATGCCAATCTTATTGGAAATTCAGTGCATTTGAATTCAATTGGCACATCTGTAGGAATCATAGGGATTCGTGGCAGCAACACATTCTCGCCTCGAAACTTCCCATTAAAAATGATGGCCTCAATGACATTTTTCATTAATTTCTTAATTACCAATCGTGTACCATTACACAGTACCATTACAAGCTACGAAGTAAAACTATCGGAGCTCCAGCCTTCAATTGTAAGCTGTGTGGTGGCATGCCTGGCAAATCCATTGAATTTAAAAATTCAATTGGATAATTTACAGTTTCGTTGGTATCACAAACTGCATCGATAGATTTGTATGATACCAAGTCCCCAGACAACAACTGTTGTTTATTTTTAAATTTAATTCATTGACGTCCACACTTTTTGCTGACAAAATCGCTGTTTCTGCCAAACAATTAGGATTTTGATATTGTGTGTGTACATCGGGAAATATGCGATCGATGAGAGTAATTTGCGAGTCGATGATTGTGCAGAAGTCCGTTTGTAATTTTATACATCTAGTATTTTTATGTACAGCAAATTTCCCATTGCCAATATCTAACAGTTGTTTAGATAAAGTTTCGGCGGATGGATCCCGAAGCATTTGAACGCGCGCGTTTATCTTCAGTTGTACTTTATTATTTGTGCAACATTACGACACAGTCGCGATGATTTTAAGAAAGCATTGATTTCACCAGCGTACATTGAACGTGGAGGAGTAACAAAGTGCCGCCAAATAGTTTATCATTGTTTTTTATATCTATCAATGTCCTATCCAATGCCTCAAGCGAATGTTTGTGTGCCATAGTGCATTCATCCCAAATAATAATTTTACTTTGTTTCAGCACTATGCCCGTAGACGATTGTTTTTTTATATTGCACACTGCATCTGGATTATTTTGAATGTTCAATGGCAGCATAAGTGCTTGTAACGCTCCAGTAATACCCTTCAGTTTTCAGTATGATACTTACTAGGCTTGTTTGTGTTATTTACCTGATTGGTAGTTCCCCTATTCCTATTATTTCTATTGTTGTTAGGGTTATGTGAACACTCCTCGTCTGGATTTGCTTCATAAAATTATACTTCCATAGCAGGTTGTTTCAATTTAGGAATATTGATTATATCTTTTCGGGCTCACGACATGTACATACGATCGGGAAGTTTTCGATAAATTGTGACAAGGACTGTTTTATCTAACAGTGTAGTTAATCTTATCTGATTATTATTATTATTATTGTGGGATTCGAATCTGGCGGTCAATTTGTCAATCGGCGCACTTGCAGCGGACTAGGCTATATTGCAAATGGATCATCGCAGAAAAACTAAAGAAATAAGAAGAACTAAAGAAATAACATAAGCCAAAAAGTTGTAATCATTAATGTAAGCACTTTTACGTTTAAACTAAACAAATAAAATATTATATGAAAACCTAATTCCTTCAATTTGGGGGCTTGTCCGGGAATAAACCCAAACGAAAAGTGCAAGACATTAAAGTGATACCCGCGTAGAAACAAAATTTGACTTAAATCTTTGTATTCGATCACTAATACTTCATCATTCGGAAAATTTTCGATCTGAAATTTCGTCTTGAGTCGGGATGAAATTCAACTTGACGCTCAATAAATTTTGCAACCGACAGAGTGAGACAGATGGATGAAAGATTCGGGTCTGTATATCTGTGGACCAAGAGAAGCACACCAAGAGAAGGACACCAAGAGAAGCACACCAAGAGGTGCACCAAAAGCCGAAGAAAGGAGACAGAAAAGGTCATGTGTTGACAGCACCAAATCAGCAGCATTGAGCGGTACGTGGCTGGAGAGGGAAGCTTTTTGGGTTATCTGCAGAGGCGAGACGATCTAATTGGAGGGCGTTGAGAAGCAGTAGTGACCAACAAGCAGACAGAAGCAGTTGAAGAGCAGTGCATCGAAAAAGGTGCATTTAGAAGCAGTATTTGGTTGGGAAGCTTTAATGTATGTATGTATGAATCTAAACAGTAACAGAAAGGAAAGAGAAAAAGAGATTATTTAAAATTCATTATATTCTTTATCACACGTAACCATTACACAGCCACACATTTAATTTGTTATTTTTAAGTTCAAAGCATTTATCCAAAAGTAATTTTTAAGATCATAACTCAAAATTTAACTCGAACAAATTATGTTATTAAGAGTGGCAGAGCTGGTCTCCAAGCTAAGTGAGTTAGGATTATCAACCGCTGGTAGAAAACGCGACTTACAAGATAGACTCCTTGCTCACTTCGGCTTTAATGACGAAAAGGATGAAAACGATACCGATGACGCCGAGTCCATAGTCACCGCTGCCGATCGGTACCAGTACCAGTACCACAAAGCAGTTCATTGTTCACCCTTAAAGACGTAGGAGGCAGTGTGTCGAATTTCTCAGGAACAACCAATCCAAATATTGAACAGTGGCTTCAGGAGTTAGAGGAATGTGCACTTACAGTTCAGTGGAGTCGCCTCCAACTATTTATATATTCGAAACAGTTGTTGAGTGGTGCAGCAAAATCCTTTATACGCAGTCAGGTAAATATCAGAGACAGGAGTGCCCTTAAAGCAGCATTACATGATAAATTTGCGGTTAAAATATCGTCACGGGAGGTACATCGCAGATTAGGTCAGCGTATGCAAAGGAAAGGGGAGACACTTCAGGAATATTTGTATGCATTGATGGAAATTGCCAAGCCGGTCAAGTAAGATGAAGAAAGTTTGGTGGAATATTTTGAGGAAGGGGTTCCGGATGCAAAAGCAAACAAAATCATGCTATACCAGGCCAAAACTATTAGGGAATTAAAGGTACAAATAGAGGTATACCAAAAGGTTCGCAACAGCACTAAGACACCACAAAAGTATGAACAGCGTGCAGGTGAGACAGGTGGGCTTAAAAACTCGGAATCAAAGCCGGATTTCCCTCCCACATGAAGAAAGATTGCAAGAAAAGGGATTTTAACTGCTATCGTTGTGGACAGCCAGGTTATCGAGCTGCACAATGCACAGTCGAAGTCGAGGTCAAGCAGGAGCGAAGCGCTAATGCTATTCAGTTGAAAAGCGCAATTTCGAAGCCGAAAAGTGAGTTCACAGCCTCCGGTCTGGAACTCAAAGTCATCGTACATCCAATAGTTCAGTTTAAAGGGCTCGTGGACACTGGCGCAGATCTTTGTCTCATGCGTAGACATATTTTTCTCAAAATAGGAAGCATGAATCTTACTGGAAGCGGAAAATGTTTGACAGGAATAGGAGAAAGCCAGGTATTGACTTTTGGCAGCTTCATAATACCCATTACAATTGACAATATTCCAATGGAGATTGAGTTCCACGTAGTTCCGGATGAAGACATGGGCTTCGACGCTATTCTAGGCAGGACTATTTTGGATTTAGTGGACATGAAAGTATCCAAAGCCGGCACTGAGTTTGTGCTTAGAAAAGACGCAGTTAGTCAAAATGAATCCCAGAAGATGCAGGATAGCTCTCGTACTCAATTTCTAGCGGAGTTTAAAGGCATGTGCGCAGAACAAGTGACAGTCTCTGATCTAGTAGACTTATCACACCTTAATCAAACAAATAAAGCAAAAGTTCAGGACTTGATAGACGTGTACAAGCCCGAACGCAATGCAAATGCGCCGGTGAGCATGAAAATTATCTTAAAGGATGAAATGCCAGTCTTTCAGCAACCACGTCGTTTACCCGTATGTGACCTTAAAATAGTTGACGATCAAGTAAGGGAGTGGCTCGCAGAAAAAATTATTCAGCCCAGTATTTCTGAGTACGCGTCGCCAGTAGTTTTGGTAGCCAAGAAAAATGGCAAGAAACGATTGTGCTGTGACTACAGAAAACTCAATGAAAAGATCATTAGAGACAATTTTCCGATGGCTCACATGGAGACTGTACTAGACAAGCTTCAGGGTTCAACAATTTTCACAACATTGGATCTAACAAATGGGTTTTTTCATGTTCCAATCGAACCAGGGTCTCGTAAATATATGTCGTTCGTGACTCAAAGTGGGCAATACGAATTCCTATATTTTCCATTCGGAATATCGAATTCACCTGCTGTATTTACTCGATTTATAATGGCAGTGTTCAGAGAGCTAGTCGCTAGTGATACGGATATTATTTATATGGACGATGTCATAATACCAAGCCAGAGTGTTGAGGAAGGATTTACCAAGCTGAGGAACGTCTTAAAAGTGGCTTCTAAGAACGGTTTGCGTATCAATTGGAGCAAATGCCAAATATTGCATAGGAGAGTAAACTTTTTGGGAT